>PJEM01005107.1:53900-137655 GCA_004023845.1 Helogale parvula | reverse complement strand
TCTCTCTGTCTCTCAAAAAAAAAAAAAAAAAAAGAACACGTTAAAAGAAAACGGTCTGTCTCCATTCCAAGTGGAATGACGCACTTGGGGTGTGGGCTCTCCCTTTCGTGTCCCACGGGCTGGATTCCATCCCTGGCCTGGCCCTGACTGTCAACAGAACAGCAGATGAGCAGCTCCCTCAGAAGGCCGGGTTAGCAGTGAGGGGCCTGCCGTGGTGGCCCTCCCTCTGTGAGCCAGCAGGCCCGGCGGCGGGCGGCACAGCCTCGGATCCCGAGGCCTCCGGGTGAGCCAGCTTCTGGGTTCTGTTGTTTGCACGTTGGGTTGGACCCCAAGAACGATGGAGTGGCGGACTCTCCAGCTACTTCTGTGGAGTGTCCCTTCCAGGCCTGCGCAGATTGAAACAAAGCGGTCTTGTTTTGGATACAGTATCAATATTCAGGGAGGATAAGTACTTTGTTGTGGTTGACATGCCCCTGCCAGGAATACAGCAGCGGCTAGATGTGGAAAAACACCAGCCCCGGTGTCTGTGACTCGGGTTCTCTGGCTGTCTGTGGAAGCTCCGGGAAATGTCCCTTTCTCTGTGGATCTCCTTTTCCTCGTTTGGGAATGAAAGGGCTGTGGTCCTTAACCTTTGGAACTCCGAGAACCTCGGTAGCGGCCGTGGACTTTCCTTCCCCCAACATGAACACACGGTTTGGCCAGCACTTGAGGGGCCCCTACCTCTAAGGCCCTTCCGCAGCTGACCCCTCCTACCTCCCCCCATCCGTGTACCTCCGCCTGCAGCGGGGCCTTTGCACATGCTGCCCCTGCACAGAACGCTGTTGACCCTGTTGCTTGGCCACCCCCTGCTCATCCTCTGAGTGTCCCCCTCCCCGACCTCTCGGGTTAGGTTAGCTTGCCCTGCTGGCGTGCTTCCCTTACGCTGACCTTCCCACCGCGTGCTACCTGACTCTCCCGGAGCTCTGCCTTGGTACTTGTTGGGTGAACCCCTGAGGTTCCTCCAGCCATCAGTCTGTGACTGGTCTGTGCCTCTGGGAGTGTGTCCGAAGAAAATGCCAATCTGCGCTCCCTGTGACACACGACACAAGACGTGCTGCCTTCCCCGTCCCTCCTTTTTTAAAAATTTTCTGCCTTAGCTGATTTCCTCTGGGGCTGGGCAGGGAAGTCACTTCAAAGCAGAGCCTAGAGGGCCCAGAAGACTGGCTCCCAGACGTTCTGCCTCGGTGCCCTGCTGGGCCTGACCTCCAGCCTGGTCCTTCCGCTTTGTTTATGTTCTGGGCCGAGCTGGAACTCCACGCGGAGCCTTCCCACAGTGCCTGGCGCTTCCTCATATTGTTGTGTTTGTCCCCAGGGGGGAAGTGGCCAGCATCAGACTTTCCTCCGAGCAGACAAGTCCGCACAGGAGCCCCGCGAATGTGTGCATTACAGCGGGCGCTAGCCTTCCCCACGATTTCTCTCCTGATTTGCCTCAAGGAGTGATCAGCGCCCACAGGAAATCCAGTAGCACTTGGGGGGGGGGGGGTTCTCAGAATTCAGTGACCACAGTGTGACCGCCCGGGCTCAGGCCGCTTTCCTCATTCAAGATGTTCTTCTGATGGTTTCGACGTCCTAAGTGAAATGTTATTTGCACTAAAGAAATGAGCCATCTGCCAGGATATTGCAGTGGACTTCCTCTGCCATGGGGAAAAAAATCCCTGTGCGGGTAAATACATTTTCTTTAACATAGCCGGAGCTGGACGTTTATAGATGATAGAAAAATAAAAACAACAACAGTAGCTTTTCCTTAAGAGTGCCTGCTGTGTGCCAGGCCCTTTCTAAACATCACAGGTCACCTTTCCCTTGCCTTGTGAAGTCGGCGGCACATGTGCACATTTTACGTAAGTGAAAAATTAAGGCCCAGAGAGGTTAAGTTCCTGTCCCAAAGTTGCCTAGCTGGGAAGTGCCCACAGAGACTCAAACCAGGCCAGCCGTCCCCCCGGGCCAGCACCTTCCCACTGCCCTCCTTCCTCCTCCAGTCACGAGGAAAGGGGGAGTGGGATTTGCCAGCCAAGGATAAAAAGGAAGCTCGACCCAGCTTTCCCCCCTCCTGTGGTGGCCCCGCTCCCCTCCCGGCCCCATCTGTCACACTGGGGGGAGCATGGTGGGCCCGGTCCTTCTGTGGGCGATTTGGGCTGCGGGAGTAATAATACCGCACGGATAACTGAACATTGAGTCTGATCATACAGCACATCCGTCCACGGCGTCCCCGAAGCGTTTGTGTGAGACAAGGAACCACATCGTAGCTCTGTTTCTGGTAGCGATTCGCCGTTGAGTCTTCGCATCTGTTAGAGTCCCATGTCGCCTCCCTGGTGTGCGGACTGGGGATGGGTCACTGGCCACATTCATAGCAGTGCTTCCATAAGAAAATGCACCCCAAGTTAGAAACAGGGAATTTACTGATGAGCCTTATAAATGAACTAGAAACTTCCTGGAGAGAACGGCTTTGAAATGAGGACCCTGTGTCCAGCCACCTCTCAGGGAACTTTCTGGGCATAGGGCAAGACAAAGAGAATGGCCTGTCGTTAGGGTAACTCACTAAATCTCAGCTTGGAAGCTGTTTCTGACGGCGCACCCAAACTTGGTCCATTTCTGACTTTCAGCTTCTTGATCACTCGATTGCCCACTCCTCCCCCAGGGAGAGGCAGCGTGGAAAGTGGAAATACAGCTCACTCAGAGGCCGCTCCCGTGCGGCTGAGCAACAGAGCGCAAGGAAGGCCGAGGAAGAGCTTCCTGATGTAGAGGGACGGGTTACAGGACCCACCGGCAGGGCGATAACAAGCCTTTTCTTCTGGTTTCCTCCCTGGGAGTCAAGGGAGTTTGAAAGGCAGGAGGCAAAGACCTCTTGGAGCAGAACTCCCGGTGTTGCGGCGCGCGTTTCCAGGGCTCGCTGCTGGGTGATCGGGATGTCTGAGAGATGACGCCCCTTTCGGCTGGCGCCTTGGTCCTCAGTCACCGTTCGGCAAAGACCCCTGGGCTTGGGAGGACCCCGTGAGCCCCTGGCTGTAGAATGGGCAATGCTGCCGACAAGCAGAAGGCCCGGAAGCGAAGCCGTCTGTGCCCCTGGAAACCAGGTAAGGAGGCCCTAGGCCTCGTCTCCAGGAGGAAGGAGGCAGCCTCCCCTTGGGGTATTTTGGCTCAGAACCAGAGCTGAAACTGCTTGGGAAGCACCTTGCACGCTGAAGAGCGCTGCAGTGCGACATAGCTTGGTTTAAAGAGGGTTACCGGGTCTCCTCAGGAGCGAAGTGACTCGTGTCACAGTATGATGTCACAGCTTGGCTGACAATGCGGTGCAGCTGAGGGCTGCGTTCCGCGCCACAGGTGTGTGTTGATTGAAAATGTTAAGGTTTAAAAAATATCCCAAATAAAAGTGTTGATATGCAGGAGTTTGAATCTTTCGGAACGGTTTGGTGAGAGTGTGAATAGCTTTTAAAGAGATAACATTTTTCTTCCAAAGACTTCAGAGTGCTTTCCATAAGAAATCTCATGCTTGCCCGTCCTAGACACCTGTGATGCGGGCCCACATCTGTGCACGCCTGCTCTGCGCCTCTCCAGGGCCCGCGTCAGTGTCTGCTGTGAGGAGGAGGGCCGTGGGCCTACAGGCACTGCGGCGGCGCAGGGGGCCCTCTGAACCGTGGCGGGGGGCGGCGCGGGCCCTCCCGTGCAGCCGGCTGCCGCCTTCCCTGTGGTGAACCCCTCCGCCCAGCCGTGGGCCTGCAGGACCTAGGTCTTGGCTCTTCTCCCTCCGCTCCGCAGGAAGTGGAGGTAGCATTTGACCGGCAGCAAGACCAGGTGATGGCAGCCGGACACATGGGTGTGTGTTCATGCAGAAAATACAACCTGGGAGCGGACCCCTGGAAATGTGAACCAGAAGTTGTCTTTTGTGGTCAGGCGACGGGTGATTCATTTTTCTTTTTAAAAGGGAAAAGCCGGTAGGCTGCCACTTTCATGTCACGTTCAGCCCCTCTGACTTGACAGCAGTCACTCTATGTCCGGCATGTCGCTGTGAGAGGAGTCC
This sequence comes from Helogale parvula, assembly GCA_004023845.1. Taxonomy (NCBI): domain Eukaryota; kingdom Metazoa; phylum Chordata; class Mammalia; order Carnivora; family Herpestidae; genus Helogale; species Helogale parvula. The sequence goes on along the minus strand of PJEM01005107.1, from coordinate 133,601 downwards.
TCCCTCGTGCTCCTTGATTGGGTCTGGTCTGAACAAAACGGTGGTGAAGGACATTTGGGGGACAGTCGAGGAGCCTGGACCAGGAACCGGGGAGTAGATGGTATCCGGGGACTGCTGCTAATTGCATCATGTGTAATAATGGGAAGGCGTCATGTAGGAGAATGTCCTTTTTGGTTAGTCATGCTAAAGTGCTTAGGGGTAAAGTCTGTCTTTACTCTCTGTGATTTTACTCCAAAACGGCGCAGGTGAATGAGTACATACAGAGAAGCAAAGTGGGACAAGTTTGACAAGGGTCAGAATCCAAGTAATGGACACGGCAGGCTTGTTACACTTTCGCTAGTGGATTTTTACTCACTGTGGGGGAACCGTTGGAAAAACAGTTGCAGGTCACATCCTCGCGCGGTGCCCTTCGGCAGGATGAGGGTGTTCTCCGAGGCGGGTCAGGACCCCGTACTCTGACTCAGTGCCGCAGGGCCTGGTGTCTCTAGCTGCCAACAAGAACATCATCCTAAAAATCCGGGAACTCAGAGACACCGCTCTTATAACCAGAATTTAATTTACTTATTTTCAGATAGCCCCTGGTTTTCCTTAGAAAGATGTAGAAGAGTTAAGACCTCTTCAAACCCCTCTCCACTGGAAGCAGCTGGGTTTCCAGCCTGTGTTTTATTTTGCAGCTTATGTGTCTGTGTCCTGTCGTTTCTGGGAGCCGCTCCCTGCCCCGATTTCTGTCTGCCCGGACCCGCTGGCCGGGAGCACGTCTTCGCCAGGGTCGGGGTCGGTTTGTCTGTGCAGGGGAGAGCAGTGCGTCTCCCTGATGCCGAGTGCGGCCGCGCCCTGCCAGGGACCCGCAGGAGCAAGGGTGTGCAGCGGACCCCCACCGTCTGTCTGTCCGTCTTTGTCTCTAAAGGTTGTTGGTGTCCTGGAACTGGGATTTGAGACCCAGACTGAGGGAGTCCCAGGCACCGCTGTGGCCCCGATCTGCATGGGTTTTCCATAGTCCAGGCTCACCGTGTGAACTCAGTGGCTGACTGAGGACGCCAGGCTCCAGGGCAGGGCAGCATGGTGTCAGCCTCTGCCTTCGGGGCAAGGGAATGGGAAACACGACTTTGTGTGCCTTTGGTGCAAACAGCCTAGGCTGCCCCCAACTTCAGCCTGTCAGGCGCCCTGCAGCGGCAGGGGCTCCTGGGAGTCCAGACTTTAACCAGGGCCAGACATTTGTGATTAGGAAGGTCAAGCCCAGAATACACTCTGAAAGCACATGTAAAGGAAATCATTATCTGCCCGTTAGATCATTTACATTTCTGTTTCCAGGTTGTATGCCTGGGAAGTTGAAAAATCAAGTGACAGAATACTAGTTCAGGAAACGTAAATCTTACCCCCTCTGCCAGCTGTCGCCCTAAAGAGCATTTTATACCGAGTCTCTAGGTTTTCAACAGTGTGCAGTGCGCAGCTTCTGAGGGGACCAGCATCACACGCTGTCATACTCTTGTTTTTCCAGTAGCTCTCAGAACTCCACACATACGGATAAAAAGTACTGCTTGCTCTTTTTGCAGTCCTGGGTACTTGCAGTGGTTGGTAAATGTGTCCTTTGTAATCCAGAGTGAGTTCTAGCAGGCCCCCTTACACACACACACACACACACACACACACACTCTCTCTCTCTCTCTCACACACACACACACTCTCTCACACACACACACACACACACACACACACACACACACACACCATTCTCTCTCTCTCTCCCACGACGGGAGGGCAGGATGAGGCAGTGGCCTCCGCTGTGACCTCGAGGGCTCCCGCAGCCAGAGCTGCAGCCGCACTTGCCATCTGACCTTGAACAAGCAGGTTTTGTAATCCCAGCTGGCCTCAGTCCCTCACTGCCCTCCCCTCCCATGGCTTCTCCAAATGACTGCTCCTTCCTGTGTTATTTCCTTACAGCCCTCGCCCCAGGTATTTTTTTCTTGATCTGTGTGTCCGCTGTCTGAATGCAAACCACCTGAGGGCTCTGTCCGGATCACTATCTCCCCCACTGGTGCGGCTGTGTCACTTGATGCCTTCCATGAGTGCACTTGGTGACAGAACTCCTCCCTGGCTGCCTGTGTTACCTTGGGCATAAACGAGGCACAAAAGGCCTGGGCCCTGGTGCCAAGAAGGCGCTCAGCAAGGTGGCTGCCACTGCTGGCTGCGGCGCGCTGGTCATGTGGGCCGGGGGTCCATTCTTCGCCTTTCTCTGCTCAGAGTGGAGACATCAGGATGAAAACAGGTACAGCTTCCTCTACCCCGCAGCAGTTCTGAATCGACACAGAACAAATCTGTTGAGGATTGTTCACAGTGCAAAAGGTTGCTTCATAAAGAGCACTTAAATCATAGTGAATATTTAGTCGCTGATTAATTGACCCAAACAGCTGGTGAAATCTTCCATTTAGAGCGAAATTGAACTTTTAAAATACGCCTATAATCCTGCCCTCTCTGAAGACTCGTTCGTTCATTCGTTGATTCGTTCTTCCTTTTTTAACAATTTCAAGAGTTGCTTACAATGGTCATTTTGGCTTTGGGGAGCATAACACAGGCACAGGTGACCTTGGGAATTAAAAACGGCAGCGGTCGTTGCAGATTGAATTGTCTCCTTCAGAAATCCCAGCAGCTCAGGACCACACCGGCCAGCTAGCTGGAAAGTGATGATGTGCATGTTTGTTCACAGGTGTGTGTGAGCGAATGGAATGAACAGGCTCAGTGGAAGAACTGACTGTAAAGAGTGTCTTTCCCAGGGCGGATGGGACCGGGAGGGGGGGCTTGCGATGCTGGGAAGGAGATTGGCTGGCTGAGGCGGGGGTCGAGGTGGGGAGTCCAGGGCTTGCACGGATTCCCCGTGTTCCCTGGTCCCTCTGCTGCAGGGGCAGATGCAGCGTGGTTTGGACTGCCGTCAGCACGGTGTGTAGACTCGCCGTTGCACGCCGGGCATCGAAGAAGCAACTGGGGTGATTGATATCGATGGCTTTTCTGGCCAGAGCAGGAGCCGGCCCGCCTCCCACCATCCATTTTCTGGCCTTTCTTCCATTGCACCGGGACCACAGTGGTGCCTGGTGTCAGCCTCTCGGGCAAGCGCTGGGGGCTGCATGCAGGCCACCGGGCTCGGTGCCTCTAGCTGAGGGAGGCCAGCCACGTGACTTCACGTTTCCAAGCCGGTTTCCTGGTCTCTACGTGAGATTAATAACAACACCTGCCTCGAAGGACTGTTGAGATGGTTAGATGAGATAATTCATGTAAGGGGCTACAGCCTTAGCAGGCAGTAAGCACGAAATGAATGATAGCAATTCTTAAAATATTTTTTGACACTTATTTATTATTGAGAGACAGAGACAGCACAAATGGGGGAGGGGCAGAGAGAGAAGGAGACATGGAATATGAAGCAGGCGTCAGGCTCTCAGTGGTCAGCACAGAGCGTGACGCGGGGCCGGAATCCACGAACCGTGAGATCATGACCTGAGCCAAAGTCGGATTCTTAACCGACTGAGCCCCCCAGGCGCCTCTTACTATCACACATCCACGGATATGGATCATGGGCCTGGCTCTGTGCCTGCCCCAACTCGCAGTGTGTTTGCCTAGTTCTGCCTATTTCCTTCCCTCAGCGTAAGAGATCACATGTCACATGATCGCAGAGGTGCTGGTGAGGTCTGTGAGTCAGTGACCGTCTGCAGGGGCCACGTTGTCCCTGTCTGCAGGCTCTCTGGGGCTTCAGTGTCTGGCGAAGGCATCTGTGTGCTGAGCACCATGGGCACAGGGGATTTTTACGACCTTGAGTTTCTCTGAGAACGGTTATTGCAGGACCCAGCATGATCGAACTAGTCCTTGTTCACGAGAATATGACACTAATCAAGACAGTCTGTTTTCCTGTTCTGAGTACTGTTGTGTTGAAGTGTTCTTTTCATACTTACATAGTGGTTAGGAGCGTGGACTCCGGAGCCCGGATGCCAGGGCTGAATCCTTGCTCCTCCTCGTGCTCGTTGGCTCGTGGTGATCTTTGTTAACTTCAAGACCTCAGTTTTCTCATTTGGAACGCGTGCCTGTAAAGTGCTTAGAACAGCTCCTGGCACATAGTGTTTATTATTTCTAGCATTTTTAGGTTACATACAGAGGAACTGTGTTTTATTTAATTGCGAAGATGTCACATTATTAAAGAAAAGATTGGGGAAAGTGGACAAAATGCAAAGAAGAAAATGCATGTTGAGTGTCTAAAGGACCTAAAACACAGCAGAGGTATTAGCTGTTACTAGTCATCTTTTCCAGAGCGGCCGCCCCTGCATGCATGTTTTTCAGAGTTGTAATCATGTGCAAATCATTTTTTATTTCATGCTCCTGTGTGGTCTTCATAACTACTGTAATGACTGTACCATTCCATGATGTTAATATTCCATAACGTAGCAAATCATTTACCTGCTGCTGAATATTGAAATTGTTTCCCCTTTTTGCTGTTGTAAGCAAGGCCACAGTAAGTACCTTCATTCATATATATTTGTGATTCTGTTGGATGATTTCCTCAGGACAGGGTCCCAGTGTGGACTTCCCAAGCCAAGCACGCAGGAGAATGGCTTTGAGGCTCTGAGGGACGTATCCGTCAACCTTGTGATGAGCGGCGCACCAGTTTATCCACTGCCCACAAGCACATCAGCATTGAGTGTTGTCACTTTGAAATTGTTTCTCTTGTAAAACTTACATTATATTTACTCACGCCAGAGCGACAAGTTACCTAATGGCATGGGGCTTGGCGAAGGGCGTGGGAAACTCAAAACCTGTTATCAGTGTTAAAAATCTGTTTTTGTTTTAAGATTCTGTGTTCTCATTGTCCTTTGCATGGAACTTGGCTCAGTCTCATTCAAGTGCTAAGTTTCATGGAAAAGAGGGATGAGATTTTGTAAAAGGAGAGCCATTTACGGTCACAGCTTTTTGTCTCCAGCCTCCCAGGGAGCAGTGAGTATTAAATAATTCTGTTTCCTCACGTGAAAGGGACAGAGCGAGCCCGCAAGTGGTGTTAACATGGTTAGCGTAGTGATTACCGTAGGCAGCGTGACTAATCACCCAGCCCTTCCTCCTCTCCGCTTCTGCAGGCTCTCTCCGAACCTCCGAGAACCGTTTCCCCAAGTGCTCGCATATGGTGGGCTGCCGGCTCGGTGGTTACTCAGATGGGTGCGCAGCCGTTGAACAGCCAGAGCGGTTCGATGCGGCAGGTGCGGGCATCGGGCGTTAGCGTAAATACGGTGGGCGAAGGTGGTGCCGGTTCATTGGTGAGGCGCTAAGCTGTGGCTGGACGTGACCATCAGCGGGCTTCGGGACGGGACAGAAGTTTGCGAGGCAGGGATTACTTGCCATGCTAATGGAATCCCAGATGTCTTGAGCTAGAAGAGAATGATAAAAAAAAAAAAAAAAAGTCTTATGATTCCCTAATTTAATCCATGAAGAAACCAAGGCTTAGAGAAGTGAAGTAACTTGTCTGAGGTCCTGCAGCTCGTTTGTGACCTTGGGTCTCCTTTGTGAGGACAGTAACGTCCCAGTGGGGTAGCAGCGTGTGCGGTAAAGATGTAAAACAGCACAACACGCTGCCTGCGTTGTGGTCACGTATGTTGTGTTTACGTCATGTGTTTACATGCTGTGGAATACGCCGCATCCGGTACCTTGTGTATGTGATACGTCATGTAGTGCATTTGTCATACGTCTGTACAGCAGACGATGAGACGCAACCACGCGTAATAATACAACGGTAGCATGCTGGGAGAAAACGTCACAGTGATGCTGATTGCGTCCTTTGTGCCAGGTGTGGCACTCAGAGGTCTGCGTGCATGGCAGACTTCCATAAATCGTTTTTTTAAGTGAAAGATCAGACGTAGGAAATGGAAACCTAAGTGTGAAGGAATTTTTCTCGTGAGAAGTGTGGGGTGTTGTTTTGGGTGGGGTAAGAAAAGGGAAGGAAACTTGGCTTTGTCATCAGATCTTTCCAAATTTAGAACAATGTCTGTCCCTAGCCATTGGCTTTGCAGCATGATTTGCCCTGGGAACCCACGTACGGTGTGCCTCCGTGTGTGACCACGCCCTTCCCAGCTCTGTGGAGGGCGTCCCATTACTTTAGATAATAACAATGGCCAGTGGCCGCTTTACATCTAACTGCATTTTGGCGATTGCTTATAGGGCCCCTGACTTCGTGCTGAAGTGCCACATGGCTGTTTCTGGAAATCGAGTGGACCACCGCTGAGGAGGCTCATCCGGATCAGGGATGGGTCAGCTTCTTAAAGGGCCAGATGGCGCCCCGTGTAGACCTAGCAGGGCCGAGAGGCACGTAGATGCTCACACAGCCGGCTATAATGAGAGCGCTTCCAAGCGTGAAATCCGTTCTCCGCTTGCAGGCGGCCTGCGCCGACACCGGGAGGCTGGTGGGTGTCAGGCGACAGGCACAGGCTTGCCAGCCCCAGTCTGCAGGGCCTTTTTTGGTTTGGGTGCTCTCCTTTGTCGTCATTATGACTCCGGTGCTCTGAGACGGGTGCTTCACCAGTTACCAAAAAAAAAATTTTTTTCAAATTTTCAGGCCAGAAGACTTACATGTCATCTCCCAGCTGCCTCACCTTTATAATCGGAATTACTTAGCTGAGCCTTCTGGTTTCTAGTCTACCACACACGCATTCAGGGCTTTATTGGTAATAACAGTCCTTCCCGTCACTCCAGGGGTGAGAGGATAGATGAGGGAGGTGTGAGGAACCTGGCGCTGTTGAATACAGAGGCCTTACACAGGCTTCCTTGACCGCTACATGGGACCCTGTACTAAAAAAAAGGCAACAACAGACAAAACTTCTGTAGTCATTCATTCATCAATTGATGGTTGCTTATTTACTCAAAAAATATTTCTTGGATGGGGCCTGTGTTGGGCACTGTTTTGGACACGGGGATGCCCGATGAAAACAGAAGACCTCCCTGCCCTCTGGAGACAGAACATGAGCGGGGAGAGGCAGAGAGCAAGGAGGACACAGAATCTGAAGCAGCTCCAGGCTCCAAGCTGTCAGCACAGAGCCCGACGCAGGGCTCAAACCCACAAACTGCAAGATCATGATCTGAGCTGAAGTTGGATGCTGAACCAACTGAGCCGCCCAGGCACCCCTGCCCTCTGGATTTTATAGTGTAAATACAAACAAGTGAAATACCTTGTACAGAGAAGGTGGGGTGAGGGGGATAGGAAGTCCGGGGCTGGGGGAGGGTCCTCAGTGAGGGGGACGGAGAGCGAGGGGTGCTCAGCCGGGAGGTATGGAAGTGGCAACTGCGCAGGAGCACTCTGGCAGGAGTCGCTGGTGCAGAGGGCCTGGGGTGGCGGGGAGCAGACCTGATGAGGAAGACCATGGGACCAGCGTGGCTGGAGTGGAGAAGACGTGAGGCCAGGGGCAGCACATCGTATAGGGCTGTGATGGAGGAGCCTGAAGGGAGAGCCCATGGAGTTTGCTGAGGGCCGCACACTCTGTCCTCTGTGAACAGGAGCACCAGTGGAGCAGATGGGGGCTGGGGGTGGAGACTGGGGGCTGCGTTTAGTACAGTTGGAGATGGGGTTGAGCGGAGTGTGACATGGCCTCTGGAGACGAAGGAGAGGACCGTGAGGCAGTCGGACGTAAGACCTGGAGTTCAGGAAAGCCGAGGCTTCGAGTCTTTGGCGTAAGGATTGTGTTTAAAGCTGTGCGACTAGGTGAGCGCCCACGGAAGTGAGAGAAGGGGAGGGCGCACGGAGCCCTGGAGGACACCAGCATTCGGAGGGCCAGGCCGTGAGAAAGACCCGCTGGTAAGGTGGGAGGAAGCGTGGTAGGGAGGAGGGGCCACAGGGCACGGGGCATGCTGCTGGGAGTCCAGTCAGATCACACGGGGACCGGGCTGTCACTGGGAACCTTGGCACGAGGTTTCGGGGCCTTGTTGGGTGCCAGGGGGGCTTAGGAGAGAACGGGCCGAGAGAGCGAGGCGCTGCGCACGGTCAATTCTTTGCGGGGTCTTGCTGCAACGGGGAGCCAGGGCAAGGCAGCGGTCGATGGGGCCAAGGGGAAGCTTTTTAAAACAGGGAGCAGAACGGCGTGATTGGCTGCCGGCGGGGAAGGGCAGGAAGGCCTGGCGCACAGGGGCGACGGCGCGGCCCTCGGGGCAGGCAGCACCAGCACGGCACCCGGTGCTCGTGGCCAGAAACAGTAGCTGGTAATCTGGTTCCTGCTCCTGCAGGTGGCACTTGAGGCTGGGGCCCCTCCAGGGCAGGTTTCTGATGCGTGAGGCCTGCAGGCTTGGGACTGGCACCGTGTCCCCTTCAGCTCTTGTCGTCGGCGGAAGCCGGTAGGACTGACCCGAGTCACAGAGAAGGGAGCGGGGCCCCGCCCCTCGAGGGGAGGTGGGGACAGCCAGTGGGGAGCGCCTAGGCCCGGGTGTGCATGCGGCCGGCTACAGCCCCTGGGGGCCGAGTGTGTGCGTTTGACCCTCATGGGGTTTCTGTGCGGCGGGGGGGGGCGGGCTCTTCATTTCACAGACAGGGAAGTGGCTTCGGTGAGGGTCCCGTAACGTGTTCCAGGCCACACAGCTGCTGAGCGGCGGGGCTGGGACCCTGCCCTCGTCTTCCGTCTCTCTGATGGCAGAGCCCCTTTCTTCTCTGTCCAGCCTTCCGGATAGTGTTGGTTTCCAAGAGCAGATGAGAGGGTGAGAGGGTCAAGTCCTCCTTTTTCTTGTTAGGCAACGGAATGATATTTCTGTCAACGGTTCTTACCTCATATGAGCATGGACTGAGGGAGGTGACTGTCTGGTGCAGTTTACAGGTTTACTGTGTGGGGATCAGACCACTGCATCTATCAGAATCCCGTTGCGGCCACGGCGGCCTGTGTAACTAGGTCTTTGGTTGACACATGTTCACGTCTCCGCTCTCAGCTGGACCCTCGGTGCCCTGTGACCGTCTTTCCTCTTATCCTGGGTCAGTTGACTCTTCCGATCCTGTGGCAGCCTGTCCAGATAGCCATCGCTGTCTGCCCTCCGGGCTTCCTTCATCCCTCTTTGCCGCCAGGCCTCCTGGCTTGATGTCTGCCCTTATCCGTGACTCTTCCTGTCCTTGACACTGGGGCTCCTGCCTCTCGTCCAGGGTTAACCCCCTCTGCTCAGGTCCTCCTCCCTCAGTGGCAAAAATAGCATCAGCATTAGGAAAGTTTGGCCTGGCCTCTGGTTTTATAGCCTTGGGTAAGTCATTGTCCCTCTGGTTCGAGAATCTGAGAAGAAAAGACCACTCAGGGAGAACGGGGTCTGTTCACGTCCCCACAGGAAACCGTTAGCCTAGAGTGCCACTCTGTGTGCAGTGGGCTCCCCGTGCGTCCTGGTCCCAACCCTGTGTGTGTGTGTGTGTGTGTGTATGTATGTGTGTCGGCCATGCAGCGTGCCGCAGCCCCCCGACTCCAGTCTCAGAGCGGCTGCCCCCCACTCTGGGCGTGAGGAAGGCAGCTGGAGAGAAGGCCGGGCTGGGTGCTGAGTGCACAGTCTCAGAAAAGAGGATACTTGCTTTGAAAGCAAAAGCCACGGTGAAAATAAGTTTTAAAAGCTCTCTCTGGGGAGAGGGAGCAGATAGGTGAGTGAATAGATGAAATCAAGCATTTCACGTCTCTCTCACCTTGCTTACGGGGCGCCCGGGAGCTTTGCCCGTCTTTCAAGTCCCTGGTTAGGATCCCATTGAGCTGGGTAGGAAGCGGGGCATCCATCTGTCCTCTGTGCTCTCCGCATGCTCATGACGCGCTGGCGTGGGATTCCGCATGCACAGCCGGTCTTTATTCTTGTACACCTTGCAGTAAGAGTAAATAGTCCTGCAACTTCTTTATCGTGTAGCCTTGGGGAAGTTACTTAATTTCTGTCAGCTTCCATTTGCTTGTCTGTAAAAGGAAGGCAGCTGGCAGCGTGAGGAGGCGCGTGCAAGGGAGTGTTGGGCATAGAGCCAGCCCTGCGTGCATCTCCGCCATGACTGTGACTCCTATAGAAAAGTCACGTCTTGTTTGCGTGGGAAGTCACTTGTGTTAAAGATTTTTCATACTTTCGTGGTTACTCTGTACTTGGAAGATGCATCTGTGTACTTTTTAGTCATTCGTCCCCTGAGTTTGTGTTTATCAAGCACCTACTTACGGGCCGGGCACTGTGGATTATTTTCCTCCCGCTCAGGTACGTTTCTTGGTGGATGACGTTGTAACACCCGGAGCTACGGGTTGTCAAGCACCCACATCAGTAGAATCGCTTACCGGCAGGTTAGTTTCGGAAATCAGGCCGTAAGGGGAGCCTTCGTATAGTCACAATTACCTTCGAAACCCCTTAAATCTGTAACAACATCAGGGGGCCATCAAACTCTTCCTCTAGAGAGTCAGTTACTAAATATTGGCTTTGCAGGCCACATATGGTGTCTGTCGCACGGTTTTCATTTTCTCTCGTACAGCCCCCAGCTCTGAGCCTTCCAGAAGCAGGCCTCGGTCTGCACAAGCAGCCTGTGGTGAGCAGCCTCCCAGACGACCCGTGTTCCCTTCCTCTTGGGCTCCCCGAGCCGAGATGCAGTCCCCTCCCGCGTTGTCTCGGGCCGGTCGTGTGACCGCTGCAGATGCGGTGGTGGGGTTCCTACTGTGGGGGAGCTCTGCCTCCTCGCCACCCAGGATCCTCAGCTCTGGGGAAGGGCAGCTGCCGTGTGGAGGGGTGAGGGGGAGAGGGACCGGTGAGCACGGACACCGCCTCTCCAGCCCTGGCCGAGACCTGAGCTGCAGCTTCGTCAGAGACCCTGAGCCAGAACCCCTGGCTCGTGTAAATCGCCCCGTCCGTGTGTGGTCACGAAATCCTCTGCAGCGAAAAGGGAACCGTGAGCAAGCCTGGAGAAAGCCTGCTTGCCTGCAGAATTCAGTCAGTTCCTCTTTACTGCGCAGTTTCCGGACCAGTTAACGTGTCGCCACATCTGGTTATGGGGGGAATAGTTACCTGAGAGTGACCCAGCCGCTCTGGGTGGGCTGGACATCGATGCACACCACTTCATCCCACGGCTCCCGCTAAGGTCAGTGTTGAGGGCTGCGTGTCTGGTTTGACCCGACTCGCCCCCAGGCCCTTAGACGCCGCCCCTGGTCCGCGTGGCACCCCGCTCCAGTGCCGCAGCGCCCCCGTCACCTGTGGGAGAGCTCGTACCCCCCCCACCCCCCGCTCCATAGCTCCAGATGGCCTTGCTCCTCACACGTGCCCACAGGGCTGTCTGTACTTAATGGCTCTTCCCTCGGCAGCTGGCCCTCGGCCTGTGTCGTGTGGCCTGCCTTGGAAAGATGAGCTGGGCCACTTGGTTCTGGCTCAGGAATTTGACCCAGGAGTTAGACCGTCCAATCACTGGTGGGCATTTGAGCTAAAGAGTCGTATGGAATTGGAGGCAGGCAAGCGTGATGTACTCCCGAGTGTGAGGGGTGGGGGTTGAGAAGTCGCAGTCATGCGTGTATTTAATGGGTGTTGATGTGAGCCCCTGCTGTGTGCTGGGCATTATTGAGTCACTGAGGTGACAGACCTCCATCCTCATGGAACGTAGGTTTCCAGTAGAGGTGAGTGGACAGTGGCCAGTTAACACTGCACGCCAGTGGGTTACAAAGACCGTGAGAAGGTGATCAGCGCCGTGGGAAGAGGAGCGAAGGGCCTTGGGAGCTCCCGGGCCTGAGGGTTAGGTTGCAGAGTTGACTGGGGCAGACACGGTGGCCTCCTGGGGAAATTGAGATGTGTCTCACGGAGGAGGAGAGGGCGTTGGCTCAGCAGACATTGAGGGACAAGCCTTCCAGGCGGGGAGATCAAGTAGGCGTGTTCTGGAAACAGTGAGGACACCTGCGTGACGGGAACAGAGAGGGCGACATCTTACTGGGCCCTGAGGACCAGTGCAAGGGCTTTGACTTTTACCGTGAGAGAAATGGGGAGACGTGCAGAGCTGTGACAGGGCAGTGAGATCATCTGACTGAGGTGCTCATACGATCACTGCGGTGGACGGAGGGGAGTGAGGGGGAGTAACGGGGAGCTAGGGCAGAGGCAGGATGCCTGGAAGACGAGAGCCAGAGGATTTTCAGACCGCTTGGATGAGGGTTGTAGGGGAAAGAGAGGGGTCCAGGATGACCCCAGGCAACTAGCTGTAAGGACAGGGTAGCCACCTTTCAAAGGGCGAAGGCTGTGGAGGAAGACTGGGGCCCAGTCAGAGGTGCGTTTAGACATCCCAGTGGACATGGCGAGTGGACAGCTGGGCTCTAAGCCTGGCGAGGAGGAAGATCTGGACTAGAGGTAGAAATTCAGGAGTCGTTTAAAGGTGTAGGATCGAGTGGGCTCCCGCTGGGACTGAGCCTCAGCGGAGAGTGATGGCAGGTGCAGAGGAATGTGGGTCCTCAGGGCCTCCTCTGCTCTGGCCCTTCCTGACTGCGGGCTGTGGAGCTTTCCTAGGATTCCCGGGAGTCTCCGTGCGTTCTGACTTACCATAAGCCTCCCTTTGTACTTGAACACATTCTTTGAGTTTCTGTTCCTTGCTAAAGAACCGTGGTTAAAGTGGTGCTGTCATCCCCGTTTACAGGTGGGAAATGGGTTACGGCTTGAACCTACTCAGGGTTCTTCCAAGTGACCTTGCTGGAACCGGCATCCACCCCCCTCCGGCTCCAGAGCTTGTGCAAAGTGTGTCTGGATCCCGTCGTTTCTGAGCTGTCTCAGGGGCCCCAACGCGGTGAAGGGAATTGAAGCATTGAGTGGGTAGTTTATTCATTAATTTGTTTTTTCATTTTCTATCACTAAATATCTCCGCACCTGCTAGTGTCAGATACTTTTAGGCACAAATCTTTCCAAACGTGAGTTCCTCATCTGAACCACAGAACACAGAATGATGTGAGTGATGATTTTCTCGGATCTTCCAGGAACGGTATGGAGCTGGCGTCGTTCTAGATGCAGAGAGAATTCATTACGTCCAGTAGATGCTGTAGGGTCTTAGGCTTCATTCTTTTCTGTTACTCTTTTTCGTTGAGAAAAGCAGACACCCAAATAGCCCCCAGGTAGGTTCATAATTGCCGACTGATAACCCCCGATAACACCTACGGATCAGAGCTTAGATCTGAAGGGCTAAGTCAGAGTTCTCCGGTGAAGTGAGGGGCTGTGTGTGTGTGTGTGTGTGTGTGTGTGTGTGTGTGTGTGTGTGTGTAGCTGGGGAGGGAGCGTTGTCTGCCTGAGGAAACAGTGGGTAAAGGCCCTGAAACAAAGGGCTGGAGTGGTGGGAGGGGCCCTCAGTGGAAGAGCGGCGGGGAGCTGAGGAGCCATCAGGTGTTTCAGGTGGTGAACGTGTGCTGGGGGAAGATGGAGAGTGGAGGTCAGACGGGTGCTGCGAGGGCCGCAGGAGGGCGCTTGGCGGCCGAGGGACCGGGGGCCGCCGTCCTGGAGGGTGGTGCGGCGCGGACGGGGTGGCGGCAGCGGGGGCTTCGCTGCTATCTGGAGGCTGCGGGGCCAGGACTTGCCCACGGGGGGTCTGGAGAGTAACGGGACACGACGTGGGGCTGGGGCATCAGTGAGCTTCCTGCTGTTGTGAACGGGCGTCCACCATGCCTGAGAGAAGTGGGGGGAAACCCATTTATTTGGTTTAAACATAAACAGTGAATTTGGTCCTTTTAGGGCCTTTTCTATTTTTGTTAACTGTGGGAGCAAAAACGATTAGTTGTAGGTGTTTGCAGGTTACTTCTTCTTGAAGACCTTAACTTGTAGAATTTGGGCGGCTGTTAAAGGGACGGCACCCCAAGTCCATCTCGAGAGACCCTCTCTTTGCCTGGCAAGTCTCTTCCGCGCAGCTCTGCCCAGGGAGATAACTGCGCATGTCCTGACCTCCACAAGGGGCGAGAGACCTGGCGGTGGCTCATTTTTATTTCTTTTCATGGGCTCTTGGGCTCCTAATGAGGATGTTTTCCACTGCGAGGTCTCAGGAAGCCTCCACTCACGAATGACCCACACGATTCACCAGAACTGCTGTGTCAAGTGTGCTCACGTGGGCAGCTCACACCTGGCCACTAGCAGCCACCAGGGTGCTGCCGTCCAGCGATGGGGAACCGCGGTGATGGAGTACCGTGGTTGGCAAGTTAGTTTTCTGTTTATGTGAAAACTGACTTCTTTTAAGGCATGTGGGTGGGGACCCCTTGGATGAGTGGCATGGAGGAGGGAAGGCAAGGTCCCCGATGTGGCATTAAGTATTTGCCAACTATGCTTGAACTTCTCATCCTCGGCTCCGCCCCAGGAGCTGGGTGCCCTCAGAGCTCTAACAAGGACCACTGGAAGCTGGTTGTACAAATGGACTACGATCCTTCCATATGTCTCCTTTGCTTCTTCCGGTTAAGAAAAGGCTGGGCACCCGGGTGGCTCAGTGGGTTAAGTGTCCGACTTTGGCTCAGGTCATGATCTCACAGTTTGTGGGTTCAAGTCCCACGTCGGGCTCTGTGCTGAGAGCTCAGAGCCTAGAGCTTCTTCAGATTCTGTGTTTCCCTCTCTCTCTGCCCCTCTCCAACTCGTGCTCTGTCTCTCTTGCTCTTAAAAAAAAACATTAAAAAAAATTTTTTTATGTCTTTATTTTGAGAGAGAGAGAGACCAAGAGCGTGCGGGGGTGGGGCAGAGAGAGAGAGAGAATCCGAAGCAGGCTCCAGGCTCTGAGCTGTCAGCACTCGAGCCCATGGACTGTGAGATCATGACCTGAGCTGAAGTCAGATGCTCAACCGACTGAGCCTCCCAGGGGCCCCCAAATAAATTTGTTTTAAAAAAGGAAAAAGCTGAGGTCCAGGGTGCCTGGGTGGCTTAGTCAGTTGGGCGTCCAGGTTCGGCTCAGGTCATGATCTAGCAGTTTATGGATTCAAGCCCCATGTCGAGCTCTGTGCTGGTGGAGCAGAGCCTTCTTGGGATTCTCTCTCTCTCTCCCCCTTCTCTGCTTGTGTTCTCTCTCTATCCCTCTCTCAAGATAGATAAACTATAAAGAAAAGAAAGAAAGGGTAAGAAAGAAAGGAGAGAAAAGGGAAGAAAGATAGAAAAGGCTGAGGACTACCACCTTACCCTCTATTCTTGAGACATTTTTAAAAAATGAAACCTAAGGGAAACATGCTCAAGCAAGAAGAGGCATGAGGGGCGGGGTGAGAGAGTTCCCTGTGCAAGTACTTGATTGGCCAGCACAAAATTATTATTTGAACCCATCACTAGGTTTTTTCTTCTCAGATTGCGCAGTTTTGTTGAGACGCCAGTGGCCAGCAGTTTGATTTAACATGTTCAGCAAAGTCCAAATGAGTGAATGAAGAAATAACCGGCTTTACCGAACGTTCCTGAATCAGGCGGCATCCTGTCCAGCAAGTAGGAAGGAGCCTGGAGGACCTGTGGAGGATGGAAGGCTCTTAGGAGCAGAGGCAGGCAGGACGGGGAAGCTATTATGAGAAGAACAGAAAGGGTTGTTTCGGGCTGGTCACCCCCCTTTGGCTGGAGGGTGGGGATCTGTCGTGCAGATTACCTTTCCAGGGTGATCAGGGAGTTCTGGATTGATTGACTGACGGTCACGTTCCTGGTCTTCCGTCCTGGTTTGCCGTCGCAGGGGCCAGCGGCTCCCTTTGGGGCCTGTTGTTTCCTTTTATTTTTTTTTTTAATTAAACGTAACTGATGCTATTAGTCATTTCATTATTTTTGTACAGTTTTGAACCTCAGTGGTTGAAATGCTCAGCTTGACTTGTATCTTCCTTTTCACCAGAACCCCACTTACAGCTTAACTAGATAATTACAGTCTGCCTGAGCAATTAGACTCACGTGCCAAGAATGAAGGGTTACTGGGGGCCGAGAAAGCCTGCGGCGAGGCCTAGTCTTTTACTGCATCGGCAGATACTGACAAGGACTTTCTCCGTGTCCGGCACTGCGCTGGTCGCCGGGGATGTAGCGGTGAGCACAGCAGGCCTGGCCGGGCCTCTCGCTGCCTCGGGAGGAAGACAGGCGGTGAACTTAACCTGCGGGACACTGGGTGCCCGCAGAGTCTCCAACCCAGTTCGCTACTCTAGGAGGTCAAGGAAAGTCTCCGAGAGAAAAGAGGTGTTTAAGCAGAAGGAGCGAGTGCCCGCCCTGGATGGTCTGGACGGGGCCTCGAGTGCATCCAGCGCTAACTTGACAGCTCTGTGTGCCGAGGCCGCGCTGTATCGTGGAGTTGCAGACAGAGGGCTGGGTTCGGAGAGCAGTCCACAAGGCAGCAGTTGCGTGTGGTCAGAACTGCCCTTGAAAATAAATCAGTGTCGGTTCCCCTTTCCGCATTGAAAGGGGTGCTGTTTCTTTAGAGCAGGGGGAGGGGCAAATCCACGCGGCTCCCTGTTTTCATAAATAAAGTTTCATCGGAGCACGGCCGTGCCTGTTTATTGACAAACTGTATGTGCTACTTTCCCACTAAAATGACAGAGTTGAGGAGTTTCACAAAGACTGTAGGCCCCACCAAGCTGAAAATATTTACTCTCTTGCCCTTTAATGAAGGTGTTTGCTGACTCCTCCTTTGAGGAAATGGACTTAGTTTTCTGTTTAAGCACCATGTTCTATAAAGGAAACTGTCATCTTTAAACACCAGACTCCTGTGAGTACACTGAGGCTGGAAAGAGCTGAGGACTGGGTCATGGCAGCCCTCTTGCCTGGCTCTCACTTGAGTTCATGCGCTTAATAACAGAAGAGAGTGATTTGCCTAAAATATTTACCCTTCTCCCTCTCCCTTCCTTCCTCCCCTTCTGCCTCTCTGTTTTTTCAAGTGCGATTGGGTTGATCTGAGGTTAATGAATCCTTAGTATACAGTTGTACTTCAGACCGGGTGGCTGGCAAAGAAAAGCACAGGGAGACTTAATGTGCGGACGGTGTGGTTCTACCCAGAAGCTAAAATGACGTCATAGTAATTTCAGTGGAGGAAAGTGGTGAGAACTGCCACGCAGGTCCCTGCCCGGTGCTCCCGCCGTGCCCGTGGCTCCCGCCATGCCCAGGGCTCCTGTGTAGCCCGGTGGCGCAGTCTCCGCCCACCACTGTCTATAGGCTCAGCCAGTAGCGTTGGTCTAAATGTGTGGAAGGTTGTAGTTTCATTTGCATTGAATTGTAAATTTGATGTGATTTGACAGCTGCAAAGAAACTGCAGTCATGTGGCGCACAGACTTTCAGATGGCCCTCACCGTTACTGTCCCCCTGTGTTCGCACCTTTGTCTAGTCCTGGAGTGGGGATGGGCCTGTGAACGGGCCCAACCGATAGAACATGACGGTGGTGATGGGATGTCACTCTGGAGACATCGTCACTTGCATTAGAGAAGTAAGAGGCTCCGTGCGGCACGGAGCTGCGGGCGGCCTGCAGCCAGCGAGAAGCCAGAGCCCTTAGCCTTGAAGCTGCAAGGAACTTCGTTCTGCCAGCTGCCCAAGGGACTCAGACTCACACTCTTCTTGGTTGAGCCTCCAGATGAGACCTCAGCCCTGCCAGCACCTTGACTGCAGCCTTGCAGAGAACCCATCTAAGTGCCCATAACCGGACCCAGACCCAAAGAAAGTAGGACGCACGGGGACCCTGTGTGTCTTAGTCGGTTGAGCGCCCGACTCTTGATTTTGGCTCAGGTAGGGATCCCAAAGTCGTGGAATCAAGCCCCATGTTGGGCTCCTCACTGAGCATGGAGCCTGCATAAGATTCTCTCTCTCGGCCACCCCTCCGCCCCTCCTCCCTGCTCATGTGCTCTCTTCCTCTCTTAAAAAAAAAAATGAGTGACATAACAAATGTGCATGTTTTTTGTTACACAAAATGGAAAAGTAATACAATGGATAAAAAGTTTACCCCAGTTTTTATTAGTTCATATTAACATCATAAAAACCCAAGCTAATTCTGCGACTCTGTAGTCGGTTCCCCTTCCCCCTCAAAAGCTGGCCGTGGGGTGCCTGGGTGGCACAGTCGGTTAAGTGTCCCAACTTTGGCTCAGGTCACGATCTCATGGTTCATGGGTTCAAGCCCCATGTTGGACTCTGTGCTGACAGTGTGAGATCTGCTTGGGATTCTGTGTGTGTGTGTGTGTGTGTGTGTGTGTGTGTGTTATCTGCCCCTCCCCAATTCGTACTCTCTCTCTCAAAAAAAATTTTTAATCAATGAAATAAAAGTTGTCCCTAAATTTTTCGGTCATGTGACAAAATTGACCTATGAATGGTCACTTAGATAAAAAGTATTGTATCGATGTTAAATGCCATGATGGGGGCACTGTGCTGTAGTGATATAAAAGAATATCCATGGTCATAGGAAGTACTCACTGAAAAACTCTAGTGGACACACCATGGTGTGTGTGAAACTTACGCTCAAATGGTTCAGAAAAAAATGTGTATGTATTGTGTGTGTGTGTGTGTGTGTGTGTGTATTTAAACCCTTGCTTTTTAAAAGTTGAGTCAGAGGGGCGCCTGAGTGGCCCAGTCAGTTGAGCGTCTGACTTTGGCTCAGGTCATGATCTTGCAGTTTGTGGGTTCAAGCCCTGCGGCGGGCTCTGTGCTGACAGCTCAGAGCCTGGAGCCTGTTTCGGATTCTGTGTCTTCCTCTCTGTCTCTGCCCCTCCCCTGCTTGTGCTCTGTCTCTCTCGGTCTCCCCAAAATAAATAAACGTTGAAAAAAAATTTTTAAGCAAATCAATTAAAAGTTCAGTCAGAGAAAATCTGGAAGGGCTTTCCTCTTCAGGCAGAGCATTTTACCTTTGCTTTTCCTCTTACCTCCTGAAGCAAAATGGACCACTAAAAATGTCACGTGGTGTCTGTAATCTGTGCCTGAGCATGAGGGGCTAGCCGATCTAGGACCCCGTCTCATGTGGTTACTTGTGGAAAAAAGCATCATTCTCTGGTGTTTGCTCACTTACGACTCACAGCCCTTAGCAGTGGCTGCTAGTGTTTGTCTCCATTTTGTTCATCAGGGTGTGAAAGTCACATCCGAGGTGTCAGAGCTGGTTAGTGGGGGACCAGGCCTGACTGCAGGTGGGACCCTGACGGCTGCCACAGACCGTCACCCCGGGAGGCTCTTTCCATGGCTCCCCTGCCAAGTGGCCGGGCCACCGACATGACATGATGCTGAGCCCATGCCCGTCCACCTTCCGACAGCAGGCAGCATCAGGGCCTAGCCCCGGGGAGCCAGTGGTCCTTCGGCCCCTGTCTCGTCCCGCCCGCAGGCCCACAGGCAGCTCCCGTGGTCATTTCCGTGGTCCGACGAAGCATTGCTGACGGGCACGCTGCTGGGAGGTGGCTGCAGGGGAGGAGACCGGGGCACCTCACCAGTCAGCCCACGACGCACACAGGAGGACGCGGCCTGTCCTCGGGCGGTCCTCCTGGAAGTCAGCCTTGGCTGCAGAGGGGGATGGCGCCTGGAGACGTTTGTCATCCCTTCCCTCGTCCAGCTGCCCGCGTGCCCTGTCTCGTCAACATCTTGTGCCTGTTTGGGCCTTCGCTGGAGCTTCGGGAGGGCCTCTCTTTCGGCATCTGGGCAGCCATGCGACCATGCTGTTCTTGGTCACCTGTTTTGCCTGCGGGGCTTCCCCAAGCTGAAGAATCCCGGCCTCCTGATGTACCCGGAGCCTGCCAGCCCATTTTGTCCCGCTGCTGCCCTTGCAGACCTTCTCCAGCTGTCCCTCTGAAACGCCGCGGGCACGGGACCCCCGCACCTGCGTGCGCCACCCCCCTCCCCCCAGTGTGAGCGCGGCTGCCGGATCCATCGTTGAGTTCTTTGAAGACAGGTTCTCCGGAGAGGACGTGGGCTCCCGGCTCTCCTCCCCCAGACCCCCACTCGCCCCCAGCGTGGGGCTGCCTCCAGGGGGGCCGTTCAGACTTTCTCCTGCACCCCGAGGCCCTGCCGACGGCAGGGGTGTTCTCCATCCCTGTGGGCGCAGAGCGTCAGGCTTGAGTCATCCACTCCAACCACACCAAGTGTAGGCCTCAGATCTCCGTGTTGATGTGACCGACATCTCACTAAAGCCAAAAATAGGTGGGGGAAAACCCCTGTTTCCATTACTTCTTGAAGGGTTATTTATTAACTTGGAGCCCCTGAAAGTAGCCGACAGGACTGTAGTAATAACTGAGATTCCCTAAGAAATGTGTCCACAGATACGAAGTTCTTGGGCTATTGATTTTTTTTTCCCCCATGGAGAACAGATACTAAGTGGCTAGTTGAAGAACGTTTTGGATCATGTAAAGATTTTTTTTTTTTTTTTGAAAGAGAGAGCGAGCATGCACGCAAGCAGGAGGGAGGGAAAAAGGGAGGGAGAGGCTCTGTGCTGTCAGCTCAGAGCCCAGCTCGAGGCTCGATCTCACAAACCTCGAAATCCTGACGTGAGCCGAAATCAAGAGTCGGACGCTCAGCCAACCGAGTCACCGAGGCACCCTGAACGTTGTGGATCATGTAAAACCAAGATTGAAGCCCCAGTTCACAGCGTCACTTAAATCCCCCTGAAATTTCTTGTGGAATGTCACACAGGGAAGGCTTCCCTCTTCTGTTGAGTTCATGTATTTTCTTTGGATGGTCAAAATTAACCTTACCTTTTTACCTTCATTGCTAGGAAACTTAGAGCCAAGTGGCGATGGCCCGATTACAGTAACTCTTGTGTTCCAAGCCTCTGATTGATTCTGTTCTCTTTTTAACTCTCTTACTTGTTTAGTACTGCCTGAATAAACCCCGTCCGTCAGGGGGAGAATCGCTTGGTAATTTTGCACATTAGTTCTGTGGTTTGCTTTGACCCTGCTTCTGGGTAACGGAAGCTGTGTGCTGTGTTAATTATCAGGTGTGTGTTTTAACTAATGGAGACAAGAGCTTGTTGGCGGGTGCAGGGGGAGGGCTCTGCTGTCTGCCTCTGCCCAGAGGAGTCCAGCCCCACGGTACAGCTGTGATCTGCCCGAGACTGAACGGCGGGTCCGGGACGGACCACAGACTTGGGCCGTGAGTGTTAACGACTAAGTGTGGACGCTGGCCACTTGTCTGACTCGTGGCCATGCTCCCTTTGCCCTCCCTGGTCACTGGACCGAGGGGACAGGAGGAGGACTCTTGGCAGATGCTTTTAGCAGGACCCCTGGGCGTGTCGGAGGAAGCTAATTTTAGCTCCATTTTTACCGTTAAGGTTGTCTGGTTGCGTCTTTCCTCCTCGGGTAGAGCGTTTTAGCTTTTGTTTTTGCTTTTGCATTTCCTGTGTATACCTCCGGAAGCAAAAATGGACTGCTAAAAATGTCACTTAGTGTTTTATTTTGTGCCCAGAATAACATTCTAGACTTGTGAACACTGTGAGTCACTAAAATATTTTGAGGAGAAAAGCAGTGTTATCTGTGTTCTTCTCGTATTTCCCTCCAGAGATTTTCCAGTTGATTTTGTGTGCTTATTTTAATTGGACATGCCTAATCTATTTCTTAAATCAGTAGCAATATAATAACACTATCGGCTGGCACTTTGAATGGCTCCTTGCGTGCTGAACTTGACCTGGTTTAGAGAGGCGCAGTCCATCTTGTAGGAAGACCACGGTTCCAGAGGAAAGTTGCTGAAAGATACAGGCGCGTTCCTTAGCCAGCGGCCAACTAACAGGCAAGCTTTGTGTGCGTGCGCCCCTTGTCACGGGCTTGTCCCAGTGGGCTTGGGCCCGGGCCCCAGGTGTCCCCGATGCGGGCATGCTTTAGACACTTCCCATTGTTGGATAACTGAAGTCAGTAGTGACACAGGCAGGGAAAAGTTAAAAACAGATGGTTTTATAAAGACGAAGTAGGGAAATCAGCTTGGCTGGTGGGTCTCCAGCTTCGTGCCTGGCCGAATCAGGTGGAAGGCCGCACGCCCCGAGCTTCCGGTCCGGCGGGGGCGGCGTGGGGCCGGGAGCGTGCCCTTCTGACCATCGCGTGGTGGGGGGGGCCGCTGTTGCCGCTCGTGGCCCAGGACCACGCTTCTGAGAACCACTCATCGAGGCCTGTTTCCCTTCTTTTCTGGGTGAGAGAAGAGGCTCGGAGGAGTAACGCTTTGCCTAGCTGACAACACAGTTTAGTGGCAGAACCGACTCTAAAAGCCAGCCTCCCACTTCCTGACTTCAGGAGAGAGAAATGTTCTCTGATGTCCCGACCCTGGCAGGCTGCTGTGGCGTGACCACATCCCCTAGTTTCTTTCTTGGCGTTTAGTCCCAGGTAAGTGACAAGTTTGGGGGAGGACAAGAGGTATTGTTCCAGACTTCAGTTCATTAATCCTGCAAACGCACCCTGTCCCAAGCTGCCCATTTGTGACCAGACAGCATCCACCACCCATGGAAGGAGGTGGTTGGTTTGGAAGCTGGTGAAAGTCCTGAGGTCTCTTGACACCTCTGCGTGGCCCCGGGCCCGGTCAGCTGCAGGTGGGACACCGTCTGGGGGGATGTCGGCCAGCTGCACTGGTGACTGCCCTGCAGCGTGGAGGCACTAAGGTTGGGATGGAGGAACACCTCCAATAGCCCCCGGAGCCCCCAAGGCTCTTTTCCTCCTGGCCCGTCCTCTGGGCGAGATGGGAAGAATCTGCCGGGCGGGCAGGCGTGGAGCCCAGGCTGCCAGGTTTGGGCACAAGGAGCTTATCGTAGGCATTTCCTGCTCACACTTTTGTCTTTCATTTCCTGTCCGTTGCATGTACCGTCACCAGTCACCCTGGCACCACCTTCCCAGCACCCTCCTACTCTAAAAGGTTCAGTCCCTGGTGACCCTCCAGACACTTGAATGTCGTGACGAGTCACAGCAAGCAGAGTCTGAGTGCAGCCGGTTTCCCAGGCGCCGTGTAACTCATTATTCTTCTGAGCCTTAGTTTCTTCATCTGTGAAATGGCCATTGAAACACTGTCTGCCTGTCAGGGCCGGCGCCGTGAGCGCTCCGTGAACCAGGCTGTCGTAGGGAGAACATGGTGTGGGACAAGTTGGATTGTAGGCGATGCTTGACTAACACGTGCCTTACCTCGCTCTTGACCTCCCTTCCTGTGGTCCCGGTCAGCCTGAGGACAGTGTCCGCACATTTGGATTTTGCCTTGTGGCAGTTTGCCACAAGACAAGTTTGCGGGGAGCTGGCTTTGTCTGAACATCACCCCCACGCTCTGCCATGCCTAAGCTGCCGCGGTTACAGTGGGCCCTGTGCCCCGTGTGGCTTCTGCCCTCGAAGGGGAAAATTGTGCAGGGGAAGAAACTTGCCCTGAATGAGGTGTGCAGCTCTAGGTTTCTTTGTACCGGGGCAGGGGCCCAGGTGGGGGCCTCTCCTACTTTGGGGACAGGGCCCAGGGTCAGCTGTACAGCCCAGAGATAGGGCTGCCTTCTTTGGGCACGCGATCAGAATTGCAAAGCCAAATGGTGCTTCAGAGGATTGGACGGAAGAGGCCACCGATTTGAGATTTCAGAGCTGGCCTTTCCGCGGGTGGTTTGGGTTCATGGCTCACAGAAACGAATGTTGAGGGTAAAGTGGCAGAAGCCCCCTCGAAGCAGCCAGGCCTTAACCAAGCTCCCGGGCACATGGAGTTCTGTGCTGATGTTTTTGTTTTGATGAAAAGTTTAAAAACACTACTCTCAACCTCCACCACAAAGAATACAAAAATATTGTTGTAAAGAAATTAAATATACTTCAATCCCTGCTTTGGGTTAATACTTCGATCTAAAAAGAGGGTTGGAACCAAAAATGCTTTAAAACGTGACCTTCAAAAATGTGCCAAAGCTTCTGCAAAGAAGACCCACCTGCAGATTCAGTCCACTGATGTCCTTGCATTTTTCAAACATGCCCACTGGCTTTGGGGAAACTGCCTTGTTTTATTATTTTTTTAAATATTTTTTTAGGCTTTCTCGTTTTAATTTTTTTTTAAGGGTATCTATTTATTTTGAGAGAGAGAGAAAGCACGAGTCAGGGAGGGGCAGGGAGAGAGGGAGAGAGAAAATCCCAAGCAGGCTCCGCACGGTCAGTGCAGAGCCCGATGTGGGGCTCGAACTCCCAAACTGTGAGATCATGACTGAGCCAAAGTCAGACGCTTAACTGCCTGAGCCATCGAGGCGCCCCGCATCTTTTCATTATTAAGACGCCCTTAGTTCCGGGGACGTTGTGGCCGGCAGACACCAGTTGCAGAACAAAACTGTCCTCAGGAGATTGAAGCCAGCAGGGTGAGCGCAGCCTGGGACCGGGCTTCCTGGAAGAAGATGCAGTGACATGTTTTTCTCCATGGGCACTTGGTGGCTCAGAAATTTTTGGTTGAACACCACGGGACTTTCCACTGCTGTTCCCCCTTCTTCCTGAGGAACCGTTTGACAAACCCCACACACCGTGTAATAGGAACAGCCTGCTTCCTGTCGGATCTGGGGGCACCTGTGCCTGGGGATGCTGGGTCCTCAGCACATTCCTGTCCTTCCCACCTGGCTCTGTTTTCCTATGTAGAAAGTGCAAGGTTTCCTATCTTGACTATAAAAGTGCGGTTATCATCTTAGTGTTCTGAGGACTTGAAAGATACCTTGGTTTTCCACTAATGAAGCAGTTAATTCGCCGGTTGGGGTGAGCCAGGAAGGAGGACCCAGCCTCCAGCCACAGGGCTGCTCCTGAGCTGAGCCCGGCGAGGCCCCAGGCCTAGCGGGGCGCTAGCTTTTCACCGAGTCCTGAGGTTGGTCCCTCTGCCCCCTCAGCCCCTCCGCTTTTAGCTTCTGTGTACTTTGTCCAGCTTTGCTGCCTTCTGACCGCAGAGGTGAACGTGTATAGTTGTTTTGTGTGTGCTTTTGACAGACGCCTTGCCATTGACCCACTTCTCTACCTCCCTGAGAACCGCCGCCTTAGGGCAGCTACTGGAGGGCAAAACCCACATTTTTCTCCAGCGCAGAGTAGACGTTGATCAAACATTGCAGCCCGATCTGAGCGGGGGATACAGGGCAGGAGAGCGGTGACTGAGCTCTCTGGCCCGCCACTTCTGGTGAGCTTTGCTGTCCTGAGCGCTCGTGCGCACAGTCGGTCCGCAGGAAATGTCTGCGGGCTTACCCGTGCTCAGAGCTTTGTACTAAAGAGACCCGTTCTGGCCAAATTTCCTTGCTTGGAGTAGCTGGTTGGTTGGAATTTGGTGACCGGGACCAGCAGTCACGCTTCCCCCAAGCCCCATGGCTGTGCTAACGCAGGCCTGTTCCAGGCACGGTGCTTGCACACCTGTCTCCCCATCAGAAGGGGCCTTTCCCAAAGAATTTTTTTTTTAATTTTTTTAAATGTTTATTTATTTTTGAGAGACAGAGGCAGACTGCAAATGGGGGAGGAGCAGAGAGAGAGGTAGACACAGAATCCAAAGCAGGCTCCAGGCTCTGAGCTGTCAGCACAGAGCCTGATGCGGGGCTCGAACCCATGAAGAGTGAGATCATGACCTGAACCAAAGCTGGATGCTTAACCAGCCGAGCCACCCAGGCGCCCTCCAAAGAATGTTTTGATGGGAAACGAGAACTTCTCTGTCATAGTCAAAGGACCTTGTATCTGCCTGTCACTTTGGCTCGGCTGAGTTTGCAGAGTCCCCCATCTCCCCCTCAATATTTAGAATTAACTTGACAGTTTACCGCTTCCCCTGGATCTTTATCCCCCTGGAGGACTAGTTAAAGCCCAGGTTCCTGGGTCCCTCCCCTAGAGACCTTGATTAAGTAGGTCTGGGCTGGGCGGAGGACGGTGTCCTCACCAGCTCCAGGCCGTGGTGACGGTGCTTTCACAGCCCAGACCCCTCACTCCCGTTTGGGGAAGGGGTAAGACACTGGTCGTAGAAGTAACTCGCAGGGTTACAAAGCAAAATAGAACTGAAATCTTTTAGATTTTTGATACACTTTGTGTACTTGGTCACAGTCACGGTGTTTCTTACTGTGGTTTGTGGTCAGAAAAGGTCGGAAAGCTACTGAGCGCGTCCACTGTAGAAATGGCCCGTCTGGTGCTGCTCCCGGGCCGCCTTCCTTAGTTCCAGGCTCAGGGCGGGTAGCCCACCCGGTGTCACGGTGACGCTGGGAGCAGACCGCACTTGCGTAGGACCCCTGACCTACGGCAGCTCCTCCTCGTCCTCGAGAGGAGGCGTCTCCATCCCACTCTCCCTGTCGGGAAGGTTCTTCAGTGTGTCACGCCGGTCGTAATGGATAAGTTTCATGAAAGGATGTTTAGCATTACTACCTTAGTGCCCTCTGATCGTATCTATTCTGTTTCACATTTTAATCCCCAGAATTGGTTTGGGGACCTGCTGACGGGTCACGAGGTGGAGTGGTGGGCAGGAGCAGTAGACGGCAGGTCTGTCCCCCCACCCCCACCCCCCGGGAGCCGGTGCCCTGCCTCAGTTCTGTCTCTCGGAGGTGCCTTTCTTACCCAGGGCGACCCTGTCTCTTCACATTTGTCATGGTCCTATCCCGTCCCGTCTGCTTGGCTCACACAGCTTTAGGCTTTCTTCACGAACTTTTCCTGTATCTTTCAGGGAGTAAACCCTGCATTCCTTCAGCACGTGACTTGCTCTGCTGTGTGTCGGGGCCCTGTGTGTATGGCTTTGCCTCTCTGTTAGCTTTCACACCCCGCGGGGGCAGGGCCCATGTTCCCCTTCGACCACGGACCAGGCCAGAGCTCTGTGGCACCGAACGCCAGGCACGTGGCTGGGAGGAGCCGAGCCAAGGTGTGCTTCATCGTGTAGGTGGCCACAGGGCTGATTGGTTTGTTTTTTGTTTGTTTGTTTGTTTTGGGGAGAGAGCACACGCTTACAAGTAGGGGAGGGGTAGAGAGAGCAGGAGACACAGAATCCAAAGCAGGCTCCAGGCTCTGAGCCGTCAGCTCATGGGGCTCGAACCCACAAACCATGAGACCGTGACCTGAGCTGAAGCTGGACGCTTATCTGACTGAGCCACCCAGGTGCCCCTGAATTTGGTTTTTATCCTTGTTTCAGTGGAAAAGTGCATTCTGATTTCCAAATAGCTGACTTGGAGAAGGCGCCTCTCTGCCTCCTTCCCCCGTGTGGCCTGTGCCTGCCCCTCCTCCTGGCGTGCCGGGACGGGGCCTCACACAAGCCGCAGGAGGCCGCCTCCTGTGGAAAGATTTGGTCCTTTAAAAAGAACTTCAGTCCGGGGGACGTAAAGGCTATGACAGTTGAGAGCACAGATGGGAAAGCGAGGTTCCTTCTCGAGAATTCTAGAATGAAGCAACTGGATCTTTCCTCCAGGCACTCTGGAGTGGAGTGGGTTTCCGGAGGGTTCTGAACACGAGAGAATTTGGAGAGAGTGAAAGGAACGTTATTGGGCTGAGCCTCTGACCCAGGAAGGGGCCAGCCCCTGAAGAGCTACCTTGTAACAGCGCACCTCGGTGCGGCTTTGTTACTCATCATGGACCGCAGAGGCGTGAATTCCGTGAGAGCCAGGAGGCCTCTTTGACTTCGGAAAGCCCCCTTCCAATGCCTCCTAGTCTAACGACTGCTCCAGCCCCTGCTCAAACACGTGTTCTTCCGCAACCCATTGCTTTTAGAGTTGTTTAAAAATAGTCACCTCTCTGACCCCGCCTCCCAAGGTGAGAGAGCTGGCCTCCCCCTCCGGCCGAGAGACCGCCCGAGGTCTCGCCACTAAGAGTATTTTTAGCCCCGGAGCTAACACCGCAAGGAGGTCTTTGAGGTGCTGCTGCTGGGAGGGAGCGGTCTTGGACTTGGACTTTTCCAGAAGGGTGTGATTCACTTTTATAAGCTGCGCTGGCTCAGAGTCTTGCCTTCTGCTCTTGTGGGGACTTGCCTGCCTGGCGATCAAGGCTGTGAGCAGCGCATTTGCCAGGCTTTGGTTTTCAAAAGAGGAAGAGAGAACCTGCACCGAGACGTGCCGCGGGGGTGGCGACAGGGACGGGGGCGGCACGCCCGGCCAGACACAGAACCCCGTGCCTCCTGGGGGTGCTGGCTGATGCAGAGAGAACTCGAGTGTTCCTGGAGGAGACCAGAGTCCACGAGCCCTCTCCCCGCCCTGCCCCCCAGCCTGTATTCCACTGACTTCAGCCATTTTTTAAAAATTTCTTTTTGCTTATTTATTTTTGAGAGAGAAAGAGAGACACAAAGTGAGAGCAGGAGAGGGGCAGAGAGAGAGAGAGATGGAAACAGAATCTGAAACGGGCTCCAGGCTCTGAGCTGTCAGCACAGAGCCTGACGTGGGGCTCCAACTCTGAACTCTGAGCAGAAGTCAGACGCTTAACCGACTGAGCCACCCAGGCGCCCCTTATTTGAGCCATTTTTAAGGGTATTTATTCACTTCTCCCTCTAATACGTTAGGAGATGGTATGGCTGGTGTGTGAAGCTGCAGTGGTCTCAGATCCAGAGTCTGGCACCGCTCAGCCTCAGTTTCCCTACCTTACTTAGAGAGCCACTGTGAGGATTGGATGAGATAGGCCTGGACACTCACTGTGCAAGACTCGGGCTCCGCTGTTGCTGTGAGGGCCCTCAGGGCCTAATGCAGGGCCTTCTGCACACGGAACCTCAGAGCCTCTGGGTGGTTAGGCTGTAGGTAGTTCACAACCAGAATAGCTGGGCGTCACCAGTACGGGAGGGGGCTGTCTTTTTTGCTGGCCCTCTGCATGTGTTTGCATGTCCCATGAGGAGGAGAAACGTCCGGGGGGCCGTGTGATACTTTCAGCCATTACTGAGGAAGGCGCCCCGGCCTGGCCTGGTCCAGGATGCCTGGGCCCGAGGCTGGGGGCGCATCTGATCCCAAGGCCTCTGCTTCCTCTCTGGGCAGACACGGGATCCTGTCAAGTTCTCTCAAGTTCTTACGCAGCTGGCAGCTGAGAGCCCCACCGCCCACTGGCACCTGTCCAGGGGGCCATGTCAGCTGGCCATTACTGCAGCGACATTGGCATTGATCAGCACTTGGCTCTGAATGCGTAGAGCAGAGTGGAGTTCGTTCCCCCCGCCCCCTCCCCATGTATGTCTGGCTTGTCCTACGTAATGAACAGGTCTTCCAGAACAGGCCCCCTGCCACAAACCTATTTGACAGACAGGAACAGAGGGTCAGGGTCCATGAAAAACACTCTGCAAAGAACAGCTGAGAAGACCCTTAGTTCATTTTGTTTCAGAGAAAAATCCACTGCCTCTCCGTCACCCCCACCCCTTCCTGCCCTCCCGCCACGTGCCTGGGAAGCCAGAAGTACGCCTTTGGGGAAGTGGTCATTTTCGGATCCTTCTGTGGTCCTCGGAGACTTCTGAAGCCTTTCGCAAGCCAGCACCTGCTTGTGCTTGCGGACTGCGATGCCTTTCCTTGGTCGCCGTGTGAAATGCCTGATGCCCCGGAGCTGTCCCTGGAAGCGCAGCCCTTCCCCCCGGCCCGGAGGAGCAGGCTGGGCCTCCATTCAAGGACTCTGGGCCACGCAACACTCTGTCCTGCTCTCCGACGGGGCTGTGAGCCGCTGAAAAGCCCCTGCTCTTGCCGATCAGGTCTCCTTCCTGGGCCTCCTCCCTCTGGGTCGTGACCGCGGGCTCTCCCAGCTCTCCGGCCCGAGATCAGGGGCTCCTTGGGAGAGAAGCGTGTCTTGCTCCTCTCTCTCGACCCTCACACTTTGCAGAGGTTCGGCCTGGGAAGATTTATGGGATGGATGAGTGAGTGCGGACACCATGCAGGGCCTGCCCTGTGTGTCCTTGCTGCTGTTTCCCCAGGTGCTAAGGAAGGGAACGGACTCCAGGTGACCCTTGTCCTTTGACTTTCTTCCTTCTCTGTCCCGTGAGCTCCTTCTGCAGCGTCCCAAGCTGCCAGGGACTGTGGCTCTCTGCTCCTCCCCGTTGCCTGGGAAGGAAAGAAACTTGCGGCCGCTGACAAGTGAAAAACGTCTTTCCTCCGGAAGTCCAGAGGGTGGCCTGTCAAGTGATGCGCTCTCGGGGTCCCTGCGCAGGGACACGCCCAGCTGAGGCCAGCAGAGTCCCTGTCTGCCACAGCCCCAGTGCCTGTGAGCGCCCGTGCCCCACCGCGGGGGCCTGGCCCCGCGGAACCAGGCCTGCCTGCCTCCAACTTGGGCCGCCTTGCTGGTGACCTGATGCTAAAAAATATGCTCAGAGGCCCTTGAGGAGCATTGTTTGAATTCTGAACTGGCACCAGTCCA
Organism: Helogale parvula; assembly: GCA_004023845.1. NCBI lineage: Eukaryota > Metazoa > Chordata > Mammalia > Carnivora > Herpestidae > Helogale > Helogale parvula. The sequence continues at coordinate 103,530 of PJEM01005107.1, read as the reverse complement.
AACGTGCAAGTTCCTCTGAGGGACAGAGGCTGCTCCAAACAGCTCCACCTACGGGACGAAGGTCAGGGTGGACTCCACTTCCTGTTGTAGCCAGGACCCTGAACCCCGCGGCGCACTTTGGCCCTGCCTGCTCTCTGCCCAGTGCTCTGGGGTGTTTACTCAGAATGAACTGATTCCCACCCCCCGCCCGTGTCTCATTCCCTCCGCTCTCTTCTCTGCCCCTCTCTCTCTTTCTCTGTCTCTCATCTCTAGAAATAAAACTCTGGAGAGGTGACATATTCACATCTCTGGATGTCTGTGAAGTCTGTGGCTTTAAGAATCTCTAGGTCATTTCCAAACAGTGATGGAAAAAATACTTCCTTGGGAGCAGGCCACGCGGAGGGCAGGCTGACCTTGAATTGTTCACAGCACATGTTAGGGTACAGCTGCCTTGTCTGTGTGTGCGTTTACGGGGCGGGGGTTGAGGGCCAGTGTTAGCGCCCTGTGACTTGGTTTCCTCATCTGTCAAATGGTCATAAAAGTACTTGCCTTCCCGTGTTAGTGTGAGGGTAGGGGACACAGGGCCCAACTTCTAATGGGACGGTCACAACAGAGGCTCCTGATTTAACCATTTGATTGGACTCCAGGAGGGAAGCCGTTCTCAACCCCAGAGGCCCCCCTTCATCTTCCCTTGGGGTGCCCGATATTTGATGAATGTTTGATAAAAGGAGTGCGTCCTGGGGGACACCGTGTGAATTTATTGGGAGCCCTCTCGGACGGGTGTAGGTGAGGGGGTATGGACCGTTCTCTGACGGGCTCCGCCGTTCTCTCTGAGTGAGAGGAGAAGCTACAGGAGGGTTTTGAGCAGAGGGGCAACGTAACAGGACTTCACCTTTTACAAGGACCCGTCCAGTTACGGAGTCTAGAAGACTCCAGAAAGGCGAGGAGCTGGGGACTCTTGGAAGGGTAGCACAGTGGCTTAGGCACCAAGTGGCATTGGCTTGGCTCAGGGTGTTGACGGTGCCAGTGGTTGTAGTGGGAGATTCGTAGTTTGCTGACGGACCGGATGGTGCGTGTGAGCAGGAGAGCAGAGTCCAGGATTTTGACCTGAGCTACTGGGGGGATGAGGCTTCCTGTTCCCCACGATGTGGTAGCGGCAGGTTTGGGAGGGCACATGGGGAATACGGTTGTGTCTCTGAGCTGCCCGGTGTAGAGCGACCAGGAACTCGTGCGGAGGGACGGACCACTCTGCGGTCAAGCAGCATGAGTCTTCTTGGCTTCCTGTCTCACCTCTGTGCCTCCAGCGCCCCCACGGGGACCCCCCAGCCTCCATCTGCCTCCTTAACTCAGACTCCCCTGTCCGCCTGGCTAATTCAGGCTCCCCTGGAGGTCTGCAGGGGAGGGCTCCTGTGACCCGTGTCCTGACCCAGGGCCCGGCACAGGGGAGACGCTCAAGTATTTGTGGAGAACGAGTGTTGTTCATTTCTCAGACTAACCTCATGAAGGGGTACTATTATTATTGTACAAATGCACATCGGTTCAATCTTGGTTAAGAAACAAAAGAAATTAGAGAATACAATTGTGTTTAGGTTTTTTATTTTTTTATTTATTTTGAGAGAGAGAATGAGAGAGAACACGGAGGAGGGGCACAGAGAGAAAGGAGACAGAGAATCCCAAGCAGGCTCCATGCTGCCAGCATAGACCCCGACGTGCGACCCAAACTCACAAACCGTGATCACGATCATGACCCAAGCCGAAATCAAGAGTCAGGTGCTCAACTCCCTGAGCCACCCGTGCGTCCCTACGTTACGTTCGCTAAAGTTTCCGTACAGCCAGGGAAAAGAAAGTAGAAAACACTATTTACTGGTGATTTCAGATCATAAAAATATTTACATTTACGTAGGTTTTTTTTATTATCTTTACAAAGATGAAACAGAAACTTCCAAAGATCCTCACAAATTGTTCCTGTGAGTTGTTTGGGAAGACACTCACTCTTGTTTGTTTCAGGGAGTAGGGTTTCCTTAAACTGTAAATGAGCTGTTCGCTGAGCCCATGTGAAAATCATGTGAGCTCTTCTTTAAAAGAAGCTTAGACCCTTGTGTCTACTTCACTCCAGGTTTTTATTGAGATATACCATGAGTCAGAAAAGTACATCTGGCTTTATGGACACAGCGTGGAGAACCCTCACAAATCCAACACACCAGTGTAACCAGCTCGGAGCGAAATCCGCCTTGGCCCGCCCCCCGTCCCCTGCTGGCCCCCACACCCCGGCCGTAACTGCTGTCTTCACTCCCAAAACCGTAGATTAATTTTGCTGGTTTTCATATTTATACAAATACAAATTTATACATTTACACAAATGGAATCGTACACAGTGTCCTTGTATGTGTGCCTTCTTCCTATGTTTGTAAGGTTCATCCATGGTTTGTTTTTTTTTCTAATATTTTTTTAATGCTTATTCATTTTTGAGAGACAGTATAGGCAGAGGAGGGGCAGAGAGAGAGGGAGACACAGAATCGGAAGCAGGCTCCAGGCTCCGAGCTGTCAGCACAGAGACCGACGCGGGGCTCGAACCCATCAACTGTGAGACTGTGACCAGAGCCAAAGTTGGACGCTCACCCAGCTGAGCCCCCAGACGCCCCAGGGTCACCCATAGTTTTGTGTGCACATGTAGGTTGTGTGTGCTTGCTGTGCATAGCACTCCTCACGTGTGGGCGCCACGGTTTATCCTTTCTCCTGCCAACGGGCATTTGGGTCGTGCTGCTTTGAACATTCTGGTACATGTCAGGAGTTCACGGGGGCGTTTCTCCAGGGAACACACCTGGAGCGGGCTCGCTGGGCCCCCGGGAAGCGCGTGGCGGCTTCATCCTCTCCACGGTGGCGATGGGCACTGCCCGTTGCTCTCCGTCTCGCCAGTGTTTAGTATTTCCTATTTCCTTTTTATCCATTCAGGTGTGTAGGTAAAGGTGTCACTTTATGGTTCTAATTTATGGTTTCCTGGTGACCCTTCAAGGGATGCACCTCGGCATCTGTTAGCCATTTGGATATCCTCGTTTGTAAAGGGTCTGTTCAAGCCTGAATCTGTTTTCAGTCGTTCCCAGGTATGCAGAGAGAACCACAATGGTGCCTCTATCAGGTGTGAGCCCAAATCCGGGTGAACTTGGTTTCTTGTGTAGGTAGGAGGCGGAGCGTCTCTCCTGCACCCCGTCCCTTCTGCCTCCGCCCCGAGCCTCACTCGTCGGGTCTGTCCCCGCTGGTGTGCACCCAGCTCGGGCATCGGGACAGTATCGTCTTGGTTTCTCAGGGCTCGTACCCGTGACCGAGCCATTCCATGCCTAGGGGTCTGCCTGCCTCATGATCCAGGCACCCAGGACGGAAAGCGTGAGGCTCCTCCACGCGGCATTGACTGAGGAGCAGAAGCTAGAAACCGTCAGCCAGGAGACTGAGCAGAGGGTTTCAGGAGAACGTTCTTTAGCCGTTAACCGTGCTCACGTGAAAAAGTGCCCACAGAAGTAGAAAAATACTTCAGTTCTGCCATAGGAGGGATTTTCACTTTCCGTGTTCTGTATTTTTGCAGTGCTTGGATTTTTAGAACAAGGCTGTTTTACTTTTTTGTTGGGGGGAGGGGCATCTCCTTGCTCCTTCCGGCAGCTCTGAGTCCTCAGTCATCTGCCAGAGCCGACGGGGCGAAGGGACAGATCCTCAGGTCAGAAGAGGCATTGCTGTTGCAAAACTCCAAATACTCATTTTCCCTCTTCTTTAACGTGAATAGTTCTATAGTAAGTGAGACAGAGGATCTTTTCATATGGAAATTGTTGGGGGAAAATGACACATCAGGCTGCTTTCCGTTGGAGGCGGTGGCTATTTTTAGCTAAGTGCTGGCAGAGGCCTGGTGGTGTTATCAGGTAACAGTCGTGGCTTCCATCTATTGAGCACTTGGTCCATATCAGGGCCTTGGCGGAATTCTTGACACACTGGGTTATGTTTCATCCTCACTGTGGCCCAGGAAGGTGGGCCCCGAGGTTATGCTTTTCCAGAGGCAAGGCACCTGCAGCTCAGGGAGGTACAGACTTTGCCCACGTGTACAGCTGAGCTCCAGGTAAAGCGCAGACCCCCCGACTCCAAAGTCTGTGTGCCACCTGCCATGCCCACAGCCCACTCGGCCTGGACTCTTGTCTCCATCTTTCCATTAGTCTGTAAAATTTCAATTAGTAACAGTCTGAAAACGTTGGTTTAAAAAAAGTTTTTCCTAGGAGCTCTGGGGTGGCTCAGTTGGTAGAGCGTCCACCTCTGGATGTCGGCCTGGGTCATGATCTCATGATTTCGTGGGTTTGAGCCCCGCATCGGGCTCTGCCCTGATGGAGCCTGCTCAGAATTCTCCCCCCGCCCCCCCCGTGCCCCTCTCCGCTCATGCTCTCTCTGGCTCTCTCAAAATAAATAAACTTGAAAAGAAAAAAAAAGTCCTTCCTAATGTCTTCAAGCCAATTCTCCACTCTGGTCATCCTTTTTAGCCGTTTGGAAAATGGGGGAGTATGGACTGGGTAGACGCGTCCAGACGGAACTTGTGTCAGTGGACAGACGCGCCACAGTTCTGTGCCCAGTACATGTAAGTAACAGGAAATTGATGGCCCCGGTACGTCTCAAGACTGGCTACAATAATTTTGCCACTGCCTGCAAGTGTTATCCACCGTGACCCTGACTTTGTGGTCCCGTGGGTTGATATTTAGAGACTGCCCTTATCCAGAGTAAAAATTAAGCCCTGACAGAAACCACTGCTAAGTTGGGACCCCAGCTGCCACCAGTGACATTTGAAAGGCCAGTTGGTACATAATTTGTCAGCAACAGGCAGAGACCGTTGTCGCGCTTGGCGGAGGGGCACGTTGAAAGTCTAAAACTGAAACCTTGGTAGCTGGCCGACTGACTACTCAGAAGGAAAGTGGCGTGGCTTTGGGGGGTTGGGGTTTTGTTGGGTCTTTTTTTTTTTTTTTTTTTTTGAGATTTGATTCTGTGAACAGGCTAAGTGCCTGCTCTTAGTGACCGTGTGTCCTTTAATACAGAACACGTAAGCCCTGTAAGCTACCCCTTCTCTGGAAGAAATGACTGGCAGATTAGTCATTGGGAGTTCCTGGCCTTCTGCGGTGTAAATGCCACACTGAGCAGACTCTCTGCTTTCTTAAGTTCTGTCGGAAACCTTTGAAGTTACTCTCACAGATTTAATAGACTACACATAAGATAGCAGTTTCTCGCATTTTCCTTCTTATGTGAAGAGGAGAATCCGGTTGTACGGCCGTAAGGAATGTGCACCAGTCTGGCACTCCCAGGGGTTGGTGGGGAGCGGATATGGAACAACTGGGAATTTGATAGTGGGACTGCAAAGGGGCGCGGCTGTTTTGGAAAATCATTTGGCAAAATCCATGAAGTTAGGGGCGCCTGGTTGGATCAGTCGGTTGAGCGTCCGACTTCAGCTCAGGGCACGATCTCACGGTTCGTGGGTTTGAGCCCCGCGTCGGGCTCTGTGCTGACAGCTCAGAGCCTGGAGCTGCTTCTGGTTCTGTGTCTCCCTCTCTCTCTGCCCCTCCCCTGCTCACGCTGTGTCTCTCTCCTTCAAAAACAAACAGACATTAAAAAATATGTCTTAGCCCATAAATGAAATACGGTATACACTTCTAGCTAAGGTTCTAGTCCTGGAACACTCTTGCACGTGTTCCGGGAGAGACGTGTGTGAGAAGCATAGCGGTGTCGTTTCTAGAGGCTGGAAACAGGCCGGCGTCCCCTGAGGTTACGGAATATATGGAATTTCACGGCACTGACAGGGAGAGCGTTCACATATACTTCAGTGTGGTTACATGTCAGACCTACTCCTGAGTGGAAAGGCGCAAACGTGAGAATGTTTGCCGTATATTTCCACTTATGTAAACTTCACAAACCTGTCAATTAACCTATACTTACAGATAGAAGCACTGTCACAAATGGCAAGGGATGAGAAGCACAAAAATCAGAATCACAGTGACCCATCGTTGGGACGAGAGACGTGGTCCCGAGGGGGCATGAGGTGGCATCCGCAGACTTGACAGAAAGGGAACTTTCCGTGTCCAGGGCTGTGCTGCTCGGCCCCGCGGCCTGCAGCCGCATCTCAGGTGCTCAGCGGACGCCCGGGGCTGGCCCGCTGGGCGGTGCAGATAGAGAGCGTTTCCATCATCGCTGAAAGCTGTGTCTGACAGACTGGGTTGGTGGGTACGTGCATTTAATTCTGAGTCGTGTGTGTGTTTATACATTTACATATATGTATATGTGTTTATATATTTATGAAATCTTTCAAATTTTTGTTTTAATTTCAGTTCTAGAAAATCTCTAGAAAACACACGCATGCAGAACCGGAAAGTGTCCCCTTCTAAGTGAAAAGCCAGGGAGTCACAAGAGCGGTGGGGAAAGCTCCCCGAGACTCAGCAGTGGAGGCGCGTCACTTTGGCCTTGGTCTCCACTGCAGATAATCGATACACTGGCGGGACTCAAGAAAAGGAGCGGGAAGTGTGTGCGTGTGCGTGAGGTGCTGTTGGTGAGGTGACCCTGACGCGGCCGCCCCCGTTGCTTCCTCCCGCCTGCTGTCCCTGTGACTCCAGTGCTTTATCCTCCCAGAGCGGAGTCTGAGTGACCTTGCAAGTCATCTCAAATCCATGTTGCCAACCCGGTGTTTCCCGGAAAAGATGACAGGCGGCCTTTGGGTGAAAGCCCGTCCTAGTTAGTGCTGTCTTCTGTTTCCAGAGGTGACGGGGTCCGTTCCCGTTAGGAAGAGCCTGCCTTCTCCGCTTGATTTAACACCTTGTGTGCTAAAGGTGGCTGTTCCGAGGCTGTGAAACACTCCCAGGAGAGCGGTGTATTGGTAGGTCTAGTTCTTTCTTTAAATGCTGACGTGGAGTCCCAGCCGTGCCCCGAGACAGACTAGAATTGCAGACTGAGATCGAGAGGGTGCCGTGACGTACTTCCGGCGCTCGACGTGCTCTTGGGTCGGAGGTGCTCTTCGCTGGCCCTTGGCTCACGATCAGGGCCGGCTCTGCAAGTGGGGGCGCTGGAGACATCTTCTGGGGGGCCCTCCGTGCCTCCAGCGCACGCCCCCGTTCCAGCCTCGTCGTGAGGGCAGAGGTGGGAATCTGGCCTGTCCCTACGGCCACTCAGGGTAGCAGACCGGCACAGGCAGAAGTTGGTTCCCCCAGCCCAGGTCTCGGAAGGTCTCTGACCACGAAAGCAAACCAAAGAAACTGTGCATCCTGCCTGGACTTCCCCATCTGCGTCTGCGTTTCGGGCCCTGCTTTCAGTCTTAGTCGCTCGGATGGAAGCCGTAAGGGTTAGCACGTGGCTCCGACATCTCATCTGGCTTGGGAACCTGCCTGGGCCGCGCTGCGCCTGCAGGGACAGGAGGGCCGAGGAGACCTGGGAAGCCACAGAGCAGACCAGTCCTGTACCCTGGTCCGCGTAAAGGAAGAGGCCGGCGGGCCCTTGTCAGGCCCACAGTCACTTGGGGTCACGAGTTAAAAGTTCAGTGCTACAGAATTGCCCGATTAAGGTCTGTAAGCAGTTGGGAGGTAAGAGTTCAGAGTTTGGTCAACCTCGCTACCGATCCAAACCCCAGTTCGCGTGGCCAGCTCCCTGCATCGAGGTGCCACATGCCCGGCACGTGGGCAAGTGCCTCACTGCATCATCCATGGGCGTCTCACTTACTCTCCGTCATGTCCACCACCGAAGAACAGGGCGCCTGGGGGGCTCAGTCGGTTAAGCGTCCGACTTCCACTCAGGTCATGATCTCACAGTTTGTGAGTTCAAGCCCCGCATCGGGCTCTGCGCCGGCAGCCCAGGGCCTGCAGCCTGCTTTGGATTTGGTTTCTCTCTCTCTGTCTCTCACCCTCCCCCACTGTGCATGAGTGCTCTCGCTCTCTCTCTGTGTCAAAAACAAATAACTAAATAAACTTAAAAAACAAAACCAGAAAACAATGTTACCAGCCCCATTTTCCAGACAAAGAAACTGAAGACTTGGAGAGGGGACATTGAAGTGTTTTCACCCAAAGAGTTTGACTACAGCGCTCACCCTTTTAACCACCATACGTTAGGATTACACCGGTCACATCATTTTGAAGTTTAAAGAAGGAAGTATAAACTGTCCGACGACCCACCCTCCTTGGGTGGGGAAGGAGAGGCCAGGCAGAGGGAGGGTGGAGAAACACACCACCCCAGCTGGCCTGCTCTGAGTCCCAGCGGGGACTGTGGCATCCGAGGGCAGGTGCCGAGGGCTCCTCCTGGCCCGGTGCTGAGCTGTACCGTGTGAGGAGAGAGGTGCCTTGGCATCCTCTGGATTTCTGTGCCCCTTCGGGGTCTGAGAGGGGCTTCCTGCCAGCGGACAGGCAGCTGCAAAGCCGTGTTTGTTTTCACTCTGCTTGTGAATGAAGGCCAGGCCATCTCTTTGGTCCAGAGTGCGATGCGCGTCTCGGTGACTTGCGGAGAGCAGGCGGTTTTTCCGATCCTGCCTGCCACCTGGAAGGCACTTTGTCCGTACAGTCACACGCAATGATGGTCACAGACGCAGTTCACAGGCCTGTGGCCCAGGGTGCTAGGTCATTTGTTTGGGGTGTGTTTTAGTACTAAGTAGCTGGAAAAACAGAGCGGAGAGGGGTGCTTTTCATTTTTAAAACTACAGGTACTTATTTTTCTACTGCATAGGATCATCTTCTGTTCCCTGATTTTCAGCCACTTTCAAGTATTTTCTGTGCGTTTCAGCTGACACCAAACGAAGTGGCTGATTGATTTGGTCACTTGTCGAGGGAATGTTGAGCACCCTCTCTGGGCCAGGCACCGTGTTGGCACCGGGATGCGACCACGAGAAGGGCAGGTGTGGCCCTCAGTGAGTTTGCGTTCTTGCAAGGAGACAAGCATGTCAGTGCATCGCTTAGCAAGATCGTTTCAGACGCTGGGAAGCCCTGAGCTAAGCAGCGAGATGGAGGAGGGCCTCGGCAGGTCTTCGCCTTTTTAAAAACCGCTTCGTTGAGATAGAATTCACATGGACAGTGGACTCCTTTAAAGTGTAGAATCCAGTGTGGTTTGTCGGTTTTTGGTTTTGTTTTTTATGTTTTTTATTTATTTTTGAGAGACAGATACAGCATGAGCAGGGGAGGGACAGAGAGAGAGAGACAGAATCCAAAGCAGGCTCCAGGCTCTGAGCGGTCAGCACGGAGCCCGATGTGGGGCTCGAACCCACAAAGCCCGAGATCATGACCTGAGCTGAAGTCGGACGCTCAACTGACCGAGCCCCCCAGGCGCCCCTCTCGTTGTTTTTTAATAAGTCACTGGGTTGTGCAACCACCACCCGATTCTAAGTTTAGAACATTTCTCATGCTCATTAGCAACCCCTCTCCCCTGCCCTCAATCTTAGCAGCCACTGATCTACTTTCTTTCTAAAAATTTGCCAATTGTGGAGAATTTGAAATAAAAAACGATACACTAAGTGGTCTTTCACTTAGCGGGACGCCCCCACGCCTCCTCCGTGTTGTAGCCGGGGTCAGAGCCGCGCCCTCTATCTGCGGGTGGCGCTCTGCTGTGTGGACACGCCGCGTTCATTCGTCCGCTCCTTGACATTTCTGTTACTCCCACCTGTGGGTTGTTATGAAGGATGCTGCTGTGAGTTCTCGTGTAGAAACCCGGGGAGAGAGGTTTTCATTTCTCCTGGGTACATGCCTAGGGTTGGAATTGCTGGGGCGTCGGGTGACCGTGTTTGCGTGAGGGACTGACAGAGATTTTCCACGGCAGCTGCACCGGTCTGCGTTTCCAGCAGCGGAGCGGGAGGCCCGTCCCCCAGCCTTCGCCAGCGCTCGCTTCTTGTTCCTTCCGGTTACACCTCGTGGGTGAGAAGTCGCAGCTTCTGTTGCTTTGGGCATTTCCCTGGTGACTAATGATGGCCAGCGTCTTTTCGTGTGCTTCTTGCTCATTTGTGTGTTTTATTTGGAGAAATGTCTATTGAAATTCTTCGGCCATCTTAAATTGGATTATTCGTCTTGCGTTGTGGAATTATAAGAGTTGTTTGTATTTTCTGTGTGCGAGTCCCTAGCAGGTGTGTGACCTGCCCATATATTCTGCCATTCTGCAGTTCACCTCTTCACTTTCTTGACGGTGTCGTTTGCAGCACAGACAGTTTTAATACCGCCTTAGCTTCGGGTGTGCGACATCGTGACTGGGTATTTGTGTGCATTGCTCACCACAGTGAGTCTCGTTTAAAGTTTTAAATTCTGATGAAGTCCAATTTATCTAACTTTTCTTCTGTCACTTTTGGTGTTCTAGCTAAGAAACTGTTACCAAATCCAAGGTCACAAAGGTTTTATCCCTACGTTTTCTTCTAAGTTTCTAGTTTTAACTCTTACAGTCAGGCCTGGGATCCATTTTGAGTCCATTTTTGTATATGACGCAAAGTAAGGGCCTAGATTTGTCCTTTTGTATTTGAGACGCCCAGTGGTGCCAGCACCGTCTGTTGAAAAGCACATCCATCCCCCCCCCCGAGCGGCCTTGAGACCCCGTTAAGAATCAGTTAGCCGCAGACACATGGGTTTGTTTCTGGGCTCTCAGTTCTATTCCGTTGTTCTGTGTGTCCGTCTCCATACCAGTACCGTGCTGCCCTGCTCGCTGTGACTTCATAGTAGAGAGTCTTAAAGTCAGGAAGCGTGGGTCCTCTGATCTTACTCTTTTCCATTGTTTTGGCTATTGCATGTTTATTTCCATGCTTATTTTAGGGTTCGACTGTCCATTTCTGCAAAAAAGCCAGCAGGGAATCTCCTAGGGGTTATGTTGAATCTGTAGACAACTTTGGGGAGCATCAACATTTTAATAATGTTAGCACTTGATTTGCTTATTTAGATTTTCTCAATTTCTTTCAACGATGTTTTATAGTCTTTGGTGTATGTCTGGCACACACTACGTTTATGCCTAAGTATTTTATTTTCCTTGATGATATTGTCAGTGGAAGCTTTTTGTTTGTTTTTCTTCTGTTTTTTACTGAAGGAGAGTTATATTAGTTTCAGGTGTGGCACGTAGTGACTCGGCATCTCTCCGTGTCCTGCCGTGCTGACCACCAGTGTGGCCCCTGCTGCCACCACACACGGCCATTGCAGTATCGCTGGCCTGTATGTCCTGTGTCGTACCTTTTCTTCCAATGATTTGCTCATTCCATAACTGGAAGCCCCTGTCTCCCACTCCCCTTCACCCACTTTTCCCAGTCCCCACCCCTTCCCTCTGCCAGCCGTCACCATCAGGTCCCTGTCATGTAAACAGAAGCTTTTCAAAATTTCATGTTGGAGCATTCATTTCTACTGTTTAGAAGCCCAACAGACTCTTGGATATATTGATCTTCTATCCTGTGACTTTACTGAATTTGTTTCTCGGTACTCATAGTTTTTAATGGATTGCTTGGGGTTTTCCATTTGCAAGATCATCTACAAATAGAGTTTTATATCTTCCTTTCCGATCTGAATGGCTTTTGTTAGAGTATGACACCGAATAGGAATGGTGAGAACTGACACCCTAGTCTCATTTCTGATGTCGGGGAGAACCTGTCCAGTCCTCCGCTGTGTTCCAGCGGGTTTTGAATACCTGCGTGCGGTTTTGGTCTCCGATGCTGACTTTGAGGCCTTCCCTAAACCAACAGAAGTGAGGGAGTTCATTCAGAAGGGCCTTCCTTTCCAGTTCGTACAACCGGCACTTCTGTGACTCTGCTTTGGTGTTCTTTCTTCTTAGCTGGTTCCCTTAGACTTGGGTTAGCTCATCCCGCAAACTCTGTTTGGCCGTTTGACCGTCTCTGATTTCCACAGTCCTGAACAGCCTAACTAGATAGAAATTGCAGAAATTAAAACACGCACGCAGCAGGGTTTCGGCGGATCTGTCTGTCTTTTGTGACTCTGAACAGCAAGGGAAAAAGATTTGTTTGGGGACGACGCTCGTTTCCGCAAAAGGTCACGGAGCGCTGCTCCTTCTCACCCCACTTCTAACCATCAGCACCTCCTTGTTTCCAGACTCTCAACGTTCCCATCTCTCCTCCTTCACCATGAAGCTCAAGGACAAATTCCACTCGCCCAAAATCAAGCGAACACCGTCCAAGAAGGGCAAACCAGCGGAGGTGTCGGTGAGAATCCCGGAGAAGCCTGTGAACAAAGTAAGCAGACTCTCTCTAGGTACCGCTACCGGCCCTCGCCGGCTCGAGCCTTAGGAGGCTGTGCTGTTTCTGAGTTCACCCCGGGACCCCCTTTGAATGCAGAAGACCTATTCCGTAGTGCCCCATGGTTCCCGGCAGGGGCCTTGAGCATCCTTGCCAGCTGTGAGCCTTTAGGATGGTGAGTGTTTCTCCTGTTAGTCGGAGTCAGGTTCTATTGGCTAAAGCAGTTCTCCTTTCCCAGATGTGTCATTCTCTGGGGCTTTAAAACAGCTCAGTGCATCATGTTCACGCCCCAGGGTGCCGCCTCCCTGCCCCAGAGAGCCCCCCGGTGCCCTGGCACGCGCACACTCAGAGGGGACTTTGTGACGTCCAGAACATGCTTCGTTCGGCTTTCGGGCCCGTGCTCTGAGACGTGCCAAGTCCTTGAAACCCAGCCGAGGACGCCCTCAAGCACTAGCGACCTCAGGGCCAGTCAAGCCAGATGTGTGGGAACAGCTGCAGATTTTCATCAGCCCTTCCCCTCAGCCTCAAACGGCCATTGCAAGCTCTGTAGGAATCCAGGTTTCCTCTTTTCCAGGAGGCAACAGACAGATTTCTACCAGAGGGCTACCCTCTCCCCTTGGATCTGGAGCAGCAGGCAGTAGAGTTTATGTCCACCAGTGCTGTGGCTTCCAGGTCTCAAAGGCAGAAGGTCAGTGTGACGTTAAGAACAATTGGGTTTGCCTTGCCTTCTACTGCAGAATCCTGGCCAATGGTTTTGGGGATGGAAAAAAAAATCTGTTGCAATATCCTTGTGTTGAATTGGGTGGTGACTGGGAGCCTTCAGTCCAAGGGGCCTTGGGTGACATGAAGAGTTTGTCCAGGTCCCTGCGGTCTTTGGAGGGAGCTCAGCACGCCTTGACGGAAGCCTGGGGGTCCTCTCTGGGGTCGGTTTGGGTGTGCCCGCTTGGGTCCGGCGGGTTCTGCGGAAAGTGGGTGAGTCTTCTCTCTCAAGACCAGCTCTTCTTCCCGTGAGTTGCTAAGATGATCTGAACAGTTAAGACACAGAGGGACGTCCACAGTCACAGATGCTCTGTTAGACGGGGAGCGCGCGGAGCCGAGCCCCGTCAGAGCCAGGGACGCCTGCTATGCCGCCAACATTTGTCCAGGTTTCTCTTAGCCCCGTGCTAGGCCCTTCACATTTACTCCCACGCAGTGCTCGTCACAGTCCCGGAAGATGGCAACTTATTTTGCAGAAAGGGAAACTGAGGCTCTAGGTGAAGCGCTGGCCACCATCACGCAGCAAAGCCGAGGTTTGAACGCAGGCTGCCTCACATCCAGGTCCAAACTCCTGTGTTATGTTCCTTGTCACGAAAGCCAGAATTTATTTTTCAATGTCCCACAGGTCTACATGTTACCTCTCATGCATAACTAGGCAGAAAAACAAAACGTGCCGCCGTAATGGGGAATAAACGCAGGCCTGGGAGAGAAGCGTGTCCTTCCCCCACGGCCCATCCAGAGCGGCGCTGGCGGCAGAGCTGTCGTTGAAGCCGTCAGAGTCACATGGCCGGCAAACGTGCCCCGTCACATAGACACCGTGATCCTCGCACTTTACAGTGTCCCGATATTTTTGTTTTTATTTTGACCACAGAATATCTTAAAATTCCAGTTAAAAGTAGAGAAAATGAAGGTTTTAAGTGCAAAAGTCTTTCATTGAATAACCCTTTTTCCTGCCTCATCTGTTAGCAGAAGAGGCTGAAGAGAGTAAATAAAGTATTTGGTGTTTGCCAGACTGATCACATTCCAGATGGAAGAAGAATAGCAATACAGTGGAAGATCGGTGTGTGCCCGTCACTTTCCGCGTCCCTCCGCACGGCGCCCTCTGGGAGCCGAGTCTGGTGACGAGGCCCACGCTCCGCGCCCGTGGGCCTCCAGGCCGGTGGTCCAGGGTAACGTGGTTACAGCGTCCACGCTGGCAAGAGACTGACCAGCCACTCGCTTCCTGGAAGCTCCCCCTTCCTTCCTGACTCCAGGAGACGTCAGATGGGTTCCTGCACACTCCCGGGGACATCGGCATGTCTGGAGACACTCGTAGCTGTCACGGCTAGAAGGGTGAAGCGGGTGCCACCAGACCTGGTGGGTAGAAGCCAGGGCTAAACACCCCACACGGACAGCCCTCCCCACCGCAGAGAACTGCCCCCCCGGGGTGTCGGTAGTGCCGCAGCTGAGAGCCCCTGTTCTGTAGCAGGGAGCTGTGGGGGTGACCTCTCCGCAGGAAGTCTGCCACTTTGGTTTTTGGTTTTCGCCCTTTGAGAAGGGCTGGACCACTCTGCCCTGCCCACGTCGACTGCCTGAGACAGCGGGGTACAAGCCTGCTGTCTGGTAGAAGCCCACGGGCACGCCTGGGGTGTCGGGGAGTCTGCCGGCGCGCATGGACTTGGAAGACTTTCGAAGGGATCTGAAGACGTGTCTGTCATTTGCTGTCATTAGGCATTACTTATGAGCTCCCTTGCCTCTTAGTATTTCTGTAGGCGTGCTCATTTTAATCCCAGTTTTTTGCCTGAAAATTTTTTTAAAATATTTTTAATGTTTATCTATTATTGAGAGAGAGAGAGAGAGAGAGAGAGAGAGACAGATTGTGAGCAGGGGAGGGGCAGAGAGAGAGAGAGACGCAGACTCTGAAGCAGACTTCAGGCTCTGAGCTGTCAGTATGGAGCCCGATGCAGGGCTCGAACTCACAAGCAGTGAGATCATGATCTGAGCCAAAGTCAGACGCTTAACTGACTGGGCCACCCAGGCGCCCCTGACATTCCCTGTTTAAATACATGAGGCTTGCAGCTTGGTAGCAGCACAGATTCCGAGTCACCTGTGGCTAACTGGGGGTCTCTCATTGCCCAGCCCTGTCCCAGGTGACTTCACCTATTGTCTCATCTACTCCTCTCCGTAGCTGTGTGCAAGACATTTTATTATTCCAAATATACACAGTTTGGGCTCTGGCCCACCTTTTCTTTTAATTTTTTTAATGCTGGTTTATCTTAGAGAGAGAGACAGACAGACAGAGTGAGCGGGGAGGAGCAGAGAGAGAGGGAGACACAGAATCAGAAGCAGGCTCCAGGCTCCGAGCTGTCAGCACAGAGCCTGATGCGGGACTTGAACCCACGAACCGTGAGATCAGGACCTGAGCCGCAGTCAGACACTTACCCGACTGAGCCGCGCAGGTGCCCCGGCCCACGTTTTTTTGATCAGAATCTGGCTTTCCCTTAAATTTTATGCACTCCTCCTGCACATGTTCACACCCCCACAGCAGGCTCTTTGGAGTAGCCAGCTTGGGTAATATCCTCCCCTTTTTTCAGATGAGGAGCCTGAAGCCACTGGTCCCCAAGCCCAGCAGTGGCTTCACACCCAGGCCCTCCCCCGGCACCGCTACCTTCAGGTGGCTTCCCGGTGTGTGGAGGGCTGGTGGCTGGTGCAGGGAGGCTGTGCCCCAGGGGGGAGGCACGCGCCCCTGGGCAGCTTGGGCAGGGCCAGAGCTGTGGGTTCCCAGTTCTAGTGAGTGCGCCGTCCCCTTGTCTCCCAAGCCCTTCTGACCGCTGGTGGCATTTTGCCAGAAGCCAGAGGTGCTATGACCGCACAGTGCTCAGAGGCTGGGAATTCTGGGAGTGCAGTTTGCCAGCGAGGTGGTAGATGAAACCAGACTCTGCTAAGTTGTCGGCTCCTCCGGTGGGAGCCCAGGGCAGCCTGGCTCCTCAGTGCCTCATTTGATCTCTCTGCAAATGACAGAAGATTCTTTTTGGCCCGAAGTACCTTTCCGGCCCCTTCTGGGTGTCTTGCATCTCCAAGTCAGCCCTCTCTCTCCCACGCAAACCTGATGACATTTTCTTTCTTTTTCTAATTTTTTTTAATGTTTATTTTTGAGAGAGAAAGAGAGACAGTGCGAGTGGGGGAGGGGCAGAGAGCGGGAAACCCAGAATCTGAAGCAGGCTCCAGGCTCTGAGCATCAGCACAGAGCCCGACGTGGGGCTCAAATTCGTGAACTGTGAGCTCATGAGCTGGTGTCACATGCTTGGCCAACTGAGCCCCCCAGACGCCCCCCTGATGACATTTTCTTACAAGGTGTCCTGCTTTGTCCCCATCTTTCATCGTCCCTAGTTCCGAACACGTCCCCATGTGCTGAGATGGCAGTGCTGTGGCCGGGGGCCTCTGGCCACGCTGGCCGCTGGGGTTTCAGGCACATCGATGTCTGCATGTGATTCCTTCATCCTCCTGTTCTCGGTGGCCCCAGTGGGTGACAGCAAGGCGGAGTGCTCTTGTCCCTGAGGTGGGGTACAGGTGGCTGGCCTCAAAAACAGTAAATCAACACGTGAGGTCACGAGAAGAGAAAAGGTGAAGGTCAGGAGGCTCTGGTGATGGAGGGGGGAAGAGGCACCCCCCCACCCCCACCCCCCGTGCTCAGAGGGTCATCTCTTTGTGGGCAGCAGACCCCCCCTTGGGGAAGTACCCCCTGGAGAGAAATCGAACCGGTCTTTGAAAGCTGTCTGACCGAAGCAGCTGTTTCCTCCTCCATCCCATTTACCTCTTTTTCTTGTGCTCTTCCCATGGAATAAATGCCTCCAGGATTGAACATTTTTCTTTAAAATGCATAAGAAGAAAAGAGCTGGTGTTCAGAATTATAATCACTTCTTATATATATCATCGGTTTATCTCCTTATAGATTGTCTAAATCGGCATTTTTCTAGAAATGTTCTTCTTGGCGCTAGTCGCGTTTACTTATACATCCGCCAGACCTCAGAGAGCCCACAGGTGGCCGCTTTCCGCATCTACCGTGATGGTATTTTGCGCTGGACCACGTAATCAGTTCTGCTTTGATAGGAAATCCATTTTTGGGTTTATCTGTTTCATAGATCATCCGTGATCTCCCGTCCCTGCCAGCCAGCCGGGACCTGGGCCTCTGACATTAGGGCCACACAGAGGGTGTTTGGGGAAAGGCACCAAGGGGGGTGTGCGCCCACTGACTGGATCTGAGGCATCCTGTGGTCGAGGAGAAAAGATCTGGGCGTGGGAGTGTGAATACTGGTAAGTGCAGGGCTCTGGGGGTTGCGTTGCTCCCAGCTGGGCCTTCTTCCGGGAGCAGAGGAGCTGTGGATGCTGTTAGCATTTGCTGCACGAGAGATGACTGATCATTGCAGCTGCTCCAGGATCTGCCCCTTTTCACCCCAGGGCACCTGGCCCCTTCTAGCCCTGGGGTGTCTAGACCCTTTGGGAAAGCCAAGCCATTTCCTGGAGAGGGAACACATCTTCAGATTCTGCGTGGGAATTGAGTGAGGAGTCCTGGGAGAACTAGGAACACAAATGCCTCTGACTGTCTTCTCCTGTCCCTCCGATCTTTGAAAGGCCTGGGATCTCTCGATTTGATTTACTGGCTAGATCTGCAGTACGGGATTTAACTGCGGGTTCTCGGAGCTTCCTACAGCCATCAGCGGATTAGGCCTCACTGTGCTTAAGGAGAGAGGCTGTCTCAGTCAGCTGGAGGAGGCGCCTCGGAGCGCTTCTCAAGACCGCAGCCCACGCCAGTCTCCCTAGCAGGAAGGGAATTCAGGAATTCCTCCGTGAACTGTCTTGGTCCGAGCCCCCGTCTGCCTCCGAGCCTAGCCTCTGTGTCCTGCCTGCCGCAGAAAGCAGCGCGGCCTGGTTTCTGCAGCAAGAAGCCTTTTCTGCTCGCACCAGTCCCAAGCTAGCTGATAGGAAATCGTGCTTCGTTTTTTCCCAGACGGCTCCCTTTAATCTCTCTCCTCCCTCCTTATGCTTCACGTTTCCTTTCAGAACCTGAGCTGGCTGGAGGAGAAAGAGAAGGAGGTGGTTAGCGCCTTGCGCTACTTTAAGACCATTGTGGACAAAATGGCTGTTGATAAGAAGGTGCTCGAGATGCTTCCGGGGTCGGCCAGCAAGGTGCTGGAGGCCGTCCTACCCCTGGTGCAGAGCGACCCTCGGGTTCAGCACAGGTGGGTCGCCCTGGGTCCCCGGGGCTGTGTCAGGGCAAGGGGGGCCTCCGGGCGTCTTGGTGTGGGGCGCTTCTAACCTGGGGCTCCTCGGAAGAGTCCGAGCGTGGGGAAGGAAAAGAGCCTTCTCCCGCCCTTCCCAGCTGCGCCTTGATGCTCTCCCAAGGTGGAGGTCGTTGTCACTCCCGAGGCCTTGACCTGAGGGAGATCTCTAGGCTTGCTAGGGCGGTAGCCGCAGGGTAAGTCTGGGGTGGTTTCTTCACCTTAGGTCACTGGCAGTAATCACTTTGATTTGGACACATTTCTAGTACCCTTCCGTTGACCATGGTTTATCACATTAAATCCTCTTCATATTAAGATCCAGCCTGGCGGAGACCTCAGCCACTTAGCTGATCAGGCCACAGGAGAGCGAGAGTCCCACTGGAGCGTGGCGTAACGAAACCCTTAACCGCGTCAAGCCAGGGTCTCCCAGACCGCGCCTGGGTTCCCGAAAGGCCAGGGACGTGGGAGCGTGCTGGCCCCCGTCCCAGCAGGCTTTCCTCGAGGAGCGCCTGTCTCTCGAGAGTGCGTTTTCCCGTCCATGTCTGGGAGCGGCGTGCTCCCATCTCTGTTCAGTAGAGAAGGAAAAGGGGCAGCAAACGCAATCTTAAGTGAAAGCCTCGCCGGGGCGTGTCCTTGACACGCTGTCAGATGCCTGCTGGCTCCGTGTTTCTTTTCTGGCACCTGTTCAGGATGAACGCATCTCTGTTTCCAGTTCCTCGAGGTGGTTCCAGGCCCGTACAGCCGCGTGAGGTTGAGGCTTTGTGAGGAACTTGGCAGCGGCGCATACTTTTCTACTGGGAGATAACGCCACCAGCGTCTCTATCTGCAGGCAGCCCTCTGGCCCCGGCCCTCCACCCCAGGGCTGCAGCTGGACCTCTGTAGCCTGTGCTCTTTCGGCCAGGTGGTGGCGGAGGGCAGAGACTCGGGATGGCGCTGCCCTGCCCCCGCCTTCACGTTTCCAGGCTGAGCTCCTGTCACAGAGGAGGAGCCCGAGGAAACGAGTCCCGTCATGCCCTGCTGAGTGGCCGCTCGTGGTGTTTTGTGTACGGGGCTCGAGACCAAGTACCGTGTCTCTCTGGTAGTTGACCCCACGCCCAGCTCGTAGAAGGGCCCAGAGCTGCTCTCCTTTGAGGGGATGTGCCCGGCGGTACGCTAGGGTCAGATGTGTGCACGGCCTTTTGTGCAGAGTTTTCCTCGCCCTCTTCTCGAATGAGTGTCCCTGCCACGGTGGAGTTAGAGTCTAGTGGTAGCCAGCGGAAGTACCCAGCGGAAGCTCTGTTGGGATTTGAAGGAGGAAGAGTGAGGGGAGACTCCAGTCCGATTAAACTTCCGGCAGGAGGAGATGCTGGAGCGGGACCTGAAGGAAGGGTGGTCCAGGCAGAAGGACAGGAAAGCCAAGGAAGGGCCTGGGGCCGATGGGGTGTGGGTGCCCCTGGAGGGCGGCCGGCGTGGGGCAGAGGGGGGCCTCTCGGCATTGACCGGGGCCTGGTGAGGAGTCGGTGTGTGCCGCTGCACCCCCCAGCCACACGTGTGAGCCTCTCTAGGACGGGCCGAGACAGTCCCTGTAGCTAAGCCCGAGCTGCTGGGGCTATGGCTCTTGGAGTGCCAGCCTGAGGCTGTGCTGAGCAGGCTCCTTTCTAGAGGCGCAGACACTGGGATCGAGGGAAGGGACGGTGGTTTGGGGGCATTTTTTGTGTGCGAGGCGATCTCAGAACTATTCTGTAGTTGACAAATATGATTTTATGTCCACAGCAGTTTCCTAGAGGGAAGCAGAAAGGCCCGGGTGAACGGTGACTTTCTCCTCGCTCGCAGGCCTCTGGCTAACACCCCGGAGGGATTTTTCTTCGTGAAATTGTTGCAAAGCCAATTGATCTTTTTCTCGATCACTCCGATATTCCCTCCTCAGAGGTTTCTCTTAGATTCCTCCTGTCATCTCATTCTCCCAGTGCAGCTTGTAAGCTCAGAGCTTTTCTGGGGGCGGGGTCCTAGCCGGCGGGCCCTCCACGCCCTCCCCGAGGTGCCAGGACGGCGGCGGACCGGCCTCCGGACAAGCTGCCGGCTGCTCAGCGGGGATGCTGGGTGGAGGAGCTCTCTCCCTCGGGGGAGGGCTGGGGACTTCGGTCCACTGGACGTTTTCCCAGGGCAGGACCCTCTTTCCTTTCTTGACGGCTTCGCCCCTGACACAGAGGAGCGTTCCGGGCCAGCTCTGTGAAGTGTGGCCACAATTGCCAAATTCTTGAGGTGCTTCGGGGATGCCACCGCTCACCGCTGGTAGAATTAGGTATCACATAGGAGTGTCTCCAGGCCTCTTTATCTTCTGGTTATGACCGGTGGTTTCAGGGTGTGAGTGACGCTTTGGCGGAATCTTCCACGGGCACCTTGGCAGAAGGCGGCCGTCTTTGTTGAAGGAGGCCTCAGCCGGCCCTGCGAGGAGGAGGCGGGGGCAGCCTGCAGTTGCTAGAAGGGCCTTCCCCCCGCCTCCCACAGGATGGCCCTGCCGACAGCCCAGGTCCCCGGGGAGACCAGTTCCTGTCCCTTCCCAGGACTGCCACTCATGTTATCCTCTGAGGCAGCCAGACGCTGGCTCCTGGAGCCCCTTCGGTAGACTGGACTTGAGTTTGTGTGCGTTCTGACTGCTCTTCCCTTGTGCTGGGGCGCGCGCAGAGCGGAACCATGGGCTAGATGGACAGTGTAGATCTCCCGGAGAGTGTGTGCTCTCCCCTGATTCCGAAGAGCTGCTCACTAGAGCATTGTTTGGTTCAAGGTTTTGTGAATAGTTTGTTTTTAGGACCTGTTTGAATCGTGTCTTACGATACTATATTTTTTCCTCCAAAATCTCTCTCTGGCCACTCTATGTCTGCCTCATTCTTTTTCTCCCCCAACTTTTTTTGCGGGGAAGCAGGGGCATCTCACAAATTTTCTGTATTTTTGCACTTCCTTACAATACATAATATTTAAAATGGAAAAATAATCCTTTCCATAATTCCTAGAGAAAACCACCCCTGGTTATTTAAAAGTGTGTGGGAGATGTACCCAGTCTACACTTAGGCCTTTCCTCTGCAGTCACCGAGGCATCCGAAGTCCCCAGGCCTTCCCTTCTGTGTTGCTGGTGTTGCGGGGAGCGGTGACACCTCCCCCAGCAGAGAGAGGCCTCCCCCCCTCACCTGTTGTCCTTGCTGAGTCATTAGCCCGTGGCTCCGGCAGGTCTGCCGTGGCCATGGTGCAGAGCATGGAGCTCAGCCCGTGTTGTAAGGAATTCTGTGAGCCATTCGAGCTCACGTGTAGAGGCTGATTCTGTGAAGGATCCTGCCTGCTAAAATGCTACAAACCTTGTGCCACATCTAACATGAGCGTCAGTCTGCCTGAAAACAAGAAGTGTGTAGTGCTTTTGACCAATGATTAACAGCCAGCAGGAGGGAGGCGGGGCTCCACGCCTCCGCAGAGGTCAGTCAGCACAGGGCCGGGGGTTCGAAGGAGCATATGAACTACGGAAATCAGCAAATCAACTGTGGTGGGATTTTTATAGGTTATGTTTGGAAAACGAAAAAAATTTTGTAACAGACTAGAATCTAAAGCTCCGTACAGTGTACGTTGGGTGTGTAAGGGCCCAGGTTCGGGGGGAACGGTGGTTATGAAAAGGAGGTGTGGGTCTTCGGGAAAGAAAGACTGAGAAATTAGCCCTGGGCGCCGAGAAGCCAGTCCTGTTCTGAACAGTAGCGTCACGTGACGGTCGTGCTTTCGCTGGGTCCGTTCTCTAAGAACCTCTTCTCTCCCCAGCTCAGCCCTCTCCTCCTGCTACAACCGCGTGTACCAGAGTCTCGCCAACCTCATCCGCTGGTCTGACCAAGTGATGCTGGAAGGCGTGAACTCGGAAGATAAGGAGATGGTCACGACGGTGAAAGGGGTCATCAAGGCCGTGCTGGACGGAGTGAAGGTAGGACGCGGGGCCGCCAGCAGCCTCCCCCTGGGCGTTGGTCACACAGCAGCTTGCTCCGTGAGGATGAGTGTCCCGAGCGTCTCTGGGGGTGGCGTGCTGCTCTGTCTGGTGGCCGTCTAATTCTCTCTGGGACAGAGGGCTCTCAGGGCACCGAGGCCGTTGGCGTGCTCATCTCCATAGTTAGAAAAGCTGCCAGAAGCAGTCGGCCTTTCTAGAGCATGTTTCCAGGCCTCGTGCGTCTGCCTGTGACCGCTCGGCTGCGCATGCCGGCCAGCTAGACAGAACGCCGAGGGAACGGTCCCTGCGCTGACTTAGAGCAGAGCCCTCAGCAAGTCGATCGCTACCTCTTCACAGCCTAGAACTTCTGGGATTCTTGGTAGAAAAGTAGGATTGAGATGAGTAAGAAGTGAACCCATCGGATCTGATGTTCTTGACTCGGTCTGTGAATTTACTGGCCAGAGAAGTCGGAAATGGCATGATGGGAAATTGTGAATCCTAGTTAAGGTGGGGAACAGAGGCCCTAGAGGGTCTGGAATTGGGGTCCCTGGGACAGACTCTAATTGACACTGTGGGCAAGGAGCCAGACAGAATTCAGTGTGTGTCAAGTGGGTGGGGGTTTTTGGTTGGGCTCCGGGCTGTGGGCAGTGGGAGAGTGGGGCCTGCTCTTCTGCGAGGCAGTGCTGGTAGTTGAAGGAGGGCTAGCCGGGGCCAGCTAGGTTTGAATCCAAGGTCACCACTTACTAGTCTGAACGTGAGCAGTCCACTAGTCCAAGGCTCTGTACCGTGATGAACTCATTTGTAAGATGGGTATGATGGTCGTGCGCCATATCGTAGGGTTGCAGGAGGTATTAAGTCAGTTAATACATAGAAAACTCTTAGAACAACACCTCGTACAGACCGAGCACTCAGTCTTCAGCTGCTGTTCATATTGATTCTGTGGTGCTAGGTGTCTGCTTTGGGGACCGGGCTCTTGGCTTAGGGGCAAGAAGGGAACAGAAGAGTCGCCTCCTTTCTGCCCCTTCAGCCCACAGCTGTGGCTGAGGTCCTTAACGTAGGTCCCAGAAAACCCCCTTCACCCCTCGGCCGTCCCGTCAGATTCCTGAAAGCTGCCTCCTGGGATTGAGGCCCCGCCAAGTTCTGGAGAGGCGAACAAGGACCCCCGATGGTGAGAGGCACAGGGGGAAGGCTGAGGACCCCTTGCTTGGCCCTGTGAATTGCTCGAGAGTGAATCGTGTCGACGGGGGCCACACAAGTGGGGCCGCCGCGTCCGCGGGGCGGCAGGGAGCTCGTTTAGAGGGAGGCTTGGCCGGAGGCCACCACGTCTCCTCTGGTGGCCCAGGTTCTCTGCATTCCCCAGAGCCCTGCCCTGTCTCTGTTGGCCAGGGAGACTTAGGGGAAAGGCCCAGCACGGCCCGCCCTGTGAGACCTTGTGGGCCTTCCGGACTTCGGAGCGTGGTCGTACACATCTGCCCCCTCGCTTTCCCCTGTCGCTCTCTGAGGTCGGCCGTGCAGATGCGACGTGACCCGGGTCACACTCCGCCAGCACCGTGTGTGGAGTTCTGGCTCGCGCGCCCCCTGCTCTTCCTGTCCGGACTTCTGGAAATGCTGTTGTGGAAAATTGTTATTTTGCAGGTGACATTGTTCCGGTTTCCTCCTACTCAATTCTAATGAGATGTTCGGAACCACTTAGGGTGCCCGGCATAGACGAGATGGGGTTTCTGTGTGTGAAGCTCTGTCACATTCTTAAGTCACTTTTCGTTATGGAATCATTAAAGCACCCAGTACCCACTGAAAGGCACGTCTAAAAGAAACTTTTCTCTGATTTTTCAAATTGACCAATGAGAGAGGGAGAGAGAAACCTACAGATTATGAACCTGTCAGTGTCTAGAAACAAATAACTTTTCCATGATTGTTTGGGTTTTTTTTTTAAGTTGTTTATTTTGAGAGAGAGAGAGTCAAGTGGGAAGAAGCAGAGAGAAAGGGAGACAGAGAATCCAAAGCAGGCCCTGCACTCAGCCCTCAGCACAGAGCCTGATGTGGGGCTTGAACTCATGAACCCTGAGATCATGACCTGAGCTGAACCCAAGAGTTGGACTCAACCGGCACCTCCCAGGTGCCTTTCCACAATTGCCTTTTTTTTTTTTTAACTTTTATTTATTTTTGAGAGAGACAGAGCGTGAATGGGGGAGGGGCAGAGAGAGAGGGAGACACAGAATCCAAAGCAGGCTCCAGGCTCTGAGCTGTCAGCACAGAGCCTGATGTGGGGCTTGAACCCACGGATCATGACCTGAGCTGAAGTCAGATGCTTGACCAACTGAGCCACCCAGGTGCCCCCACAGTTGCTTTTAAAATACTTTACCCAGGGACACCCTGGGCTCAGTCGTTTGAACCTCCAACTCTTGATTTCAGCTCAGGTTATGATCCAAAAGTTTGGGGATCGAGGTCTGCTCTGAGCGTGGAGCCTGCTTGAGATTCATGCTCTCTCTCTCTCCCTCTCTCTCCCTCTCTCTCCCTCTCTCCTCCCCCTACCTCTCCTTCTCCCACACATTTTCCCCTCCTCCCCCCCCCAAAAATAAGAAAACTAAAGATTAAATATACTTTGCCCAGAACAGAGACTCTCTAGGTGATGACATCTATGAATCCAGATTTGTTCCGTGTATTCAGGACTCCTTTCTCGAGAGCCTCCTCGAATGCCAGCCAGGGTCATAGGCCAGGAAATGCAGGAAGGAACTGGCACAGCCCCTGACCGCCAGCTTAGCGCCCGCAAAGGGACGAGGACAGCAGAGCTGGTCGTTCTGTCAGCGGGATGAGGTCTGGCGTCACAGAAGAAAGTGGCACGTGGCCCCACGTGGTCGGGTGTCGGGTGTTCCCAGTTTCGAGGTGGTCAGAGACTTGCCCTCAGGGAGAGACAGGCCGCAGGCAGAGGTGGGCGTGCGGGAGCCGGCCTGTCCCTGGAACCGTCTGGAGTTGGGACCAGTCGAGGCCGCAGGGACTGTCCGAACACCGAACTGCTGGCCTTTTGTTGTTGAGATGTCACGGGAGCTGCAGCTGCCATTTAGTCCCTCCCAGAGCTTGCGAGGACTCCTGGGGCGGGGCGGTCACCCCCTCACAGGTGTGGGAACAGGCTCAGGCAGTCCAGCGGTCAGCGGCAAGGTCATGGCTCCCATCGGGGCCTGCTGGACCCAGGCCCCGTGCACTTCCTGTCACCCTGGGCTGGCCTCCTCCCACGTGAGGGAGACACAGTTGAGCCCAGGGACCGCCTGCGCTCCCCCCCCACCCCCCCGCCAGCGGCCCCCGGCCTCTCTCCTGTCCCCGTCAGGCTGAGAACACCGCACAAGCCGGGGGGTGGGGGGCGCGAGAGGGACGGAGCCGCGCAGAGCCGTGAGGACGGCGTCACCCCGCTAGGAGCGGAGAGGGTGGCACGTGCCTTTACCCTGACTCTCCGTCTCCCCAGTAACTCGTTCGTTGTTCAGTGGAATTCTGGTTTTGAAGGGCTGAAGAAGTATTTTGTGTTTTTTAATTTTTACTGTCTTTAACATTTATTAATTTTTGAGAGACAGAGTGTGAGCAGGGGAGGGCAGAGAGAGGGGGAGACACAGAATCGGAAGCAGGCTCCAGGCTCCGAGCTGTCACAACCCAGACCCTGATGCGGGGCTCGAACTCACAAATCACGAGCTCATGACCTGAGCCGACTTCGTTGCCCCTGAAGTATTTTAAAACAGGATTACTCTCCTTCTGTGCCTGAATAGGGGCAGCACCATTTACTGTCGAGAGCCCTGTGCAGATGCCACCTGCTAGCTCTGTAACCTGGGGCCAGTGACTTGGGGGAGTTTTGGGAAGAATTTTAAATGCTTACCCTGAGGAACCAGAGAAAGGTTCGGTAAGATGGTGTGTATGAAGCGCCTGGCGAGTAAGTGCTGGGTGCCCGTGGATGGGTGCCCGTGGATGGCCGCCCGCAGCCCGGCCCTTCACGTCCGTTATTCTGCTAAACTGAAGAGCCTTTCCAGCAAAACAGGTTTAATTTGGGAATTGCAGAGAATTGCAGCTCACATGCGAGCCAGGGCAAAACCAGGGCAAGTCCGACAAAGGAAAGAGGATTCTTTCGTGAGGACGCCGGGGAGGGGCTGTCCTGACCTGGGGACTGGCGGGAGTTCAGGGCGGGCGGCTTCTCCCTGGCCTGGGGTGGCGGGTCTCTCGTGGGGCGCAGGGCTCGTCCTTCCTGCTGGGCCTGTGATCACCTCCTGTTGGGGAGGCCTCTGCTGGGCTCTGTAAGCCATGATTCCCCCCGGAACCACTGTCAGTGGTGCAGCTCCCTTCGTAACCCCCAGGCCCACTTTTAGTGAGCTTTCCCTGTGTCAGTTTTCACTTACAATAGCAATGTTTTGGAGGAAATGTTTTGTCTGACTGTATCAGTTAGGATTACGTTTGACTACAAGAAAATTCAAAATAATACTGGCTTTTAAAAGATAGAACATTATTTCTCCTTCATGTCTAAGATGCCCACAGATGGGCAGTCTGAGGCTAATGACGTTTTCACAGAATGGTCAGGCGGGGGTCTTCTCCCAACAAACTTTCCTGCCATCCTTAGTTAGTACATGGATCCCACCTCATGGTCCAGAATGACTACTTAGTCTCCATCCATCATGACTGCATTCCAGCCAGCGAGGAGGAAGAGAGACTAGGAAGGTGTGCCTTCTCCGTTTCAGAATGGTTCCTCAAAGGCTTCACAGCACCCACTCACACTTCATTGATCAGAACTTGGTCACATGCCCAGCCGAAACTCTGTTAACGAGGAAGAACCGGTCATGGGGCCGCTAGCGGTCCCTGCCGCACCGACATCTGGGAAAAGCCGTCTCTTTTATTCCTCGGTCAGCCGATTTTTAAATGTTTTGATGAAAACTTTCAAACATTTGCAAAGAAAAAAGCAGTATAATGAAGCCCCATCGCACGGCTCCGCGGTTGTCCGCTCTCGGCCCGTCTTGTTTCTTCTATTCCTCTCCGCCTGCTCCCCAGGATCGCAGACATCCCATCGGTCTTCTAGAAGGCCTGAACACAGAGCTCGAGGGCTTGGGAGGAAATACTCGGAGCCTCTCAGGCTGCCTCCCTTCTCTGGTCTGTTTCATGGTCTTTGTTGATCGCCTGATTACTTACTTACTTATTTTGATTATTTATTTATTTATTTATTTATTTATTTATTTTTACAAAGAATTCTCACCTCCAGGGCCTTACAGAAAGCAAGCCCTGGGCTGGATATGGGCGCAGGTAGGTGTGGTTTTCTGTTCTCAAACAGCCCAGGGGCCAAAGAAAGCCCGTACACTTCTCAGTCCGTTAGCGTGGTCTGAAGGTCCCTCTTCTCTGTGTTTGTCCTTGCAACCCACTGTGTTTTTAGGAAGGGTCAGCGCTGCTGCAGTCTCCCACGTTCTGGGTCGTGCCGACATGGGAGCAGTGTTTTCTAGTATGTTCCTCTCTCCCTTGAATTTCCTGTGAAACTAGAGGCTGAATCGGATGCAGGTTTTTGCATTTCGAATGCCCCCTCGGTGCCGCCCTGCACCTCCATCAAGAGGTACCTTTCCCATTTTTTTTTGTTTTGTTTTTAATTTTTTTAAGTTTATTTATTAGTTTTTGAGGGAGAGAGAATGAGCATGAGTAGGGAAGGAGCAGAGAGAGACAATCTGAAGCAGGCTCAGCACAGAGCTCTGACACGGGGCTCAATCTCATGAACTGTGAGATCACAACCTGAGCCGAAGTCAGATTCAAGCGGCAGAGCCGCCCCGACGTCCCCGCTCTCTGACATTAGTCCGTCTGTGACTTTGCCTGGACCCGCTCACTGATCGGGAGGTGCGGAGCGACGACCTCCTGACCGTTCGTGCCCTTCTCTCACTGCTGGTCAGCTCACCGAGTGGTCGTTCTGAGGGGAGAGGCAGGATCAGGGCTTAATCCTTCCTGTATCCACCAGGTTTTAAAGTAACACGTGTTTCCTAGCACCCTCTAACACAACCAGTGGGTTGAACTTTTTAAAATACCATTTTGAACTCATGGATTCACACGTGCTGGCCACGCCCCCATCCCCCATGCTCGACACTCTGCCCGTCTTTGCCACTGCAGAGTTCCCTGTAACACGACCCTAGAAGTCTTTGATGGTTTTCGCCGTAGTTGTCCTGGTGTGAAAATCGGTTCCGGGCTTTTATCATCTGATGGTTGTTTTGTTCGGGGTGGCAGGAGTGGTGATAAACAGCCTGACTGAGCTGTACTTTCCGTACCATGTAATTCACTCACTTAAAATATATGCAGTGATTTTTTTTTTTTTACTGTATTCACAGACGCGTACAGCCATCACCACGGTCCATTTAGAACATTCCCACCACCTTCAGAAAGTAACTGTCTGCCCTTCGTGTTCTCCCCTCCCCCCATTTCTTCCCATTCCCCCCACCAGCCTTAGGCAGCCTGACGTCTATAGATTTGCATATTCTAGACATTTCATATAAAAGGAGTCGTGTACTCTGTGGCCTTCTGTGACCAGCTCCGGTCACTTCGTATAACGGCTCCAGAGTTCACGCGTGCTGTAGCATGTTATCGGTACGTCCTTTCTTTTTACTGCCAAGTAATATTCCACTGTGTGGATAGACCACGTTACGTTGTTTTCGTGCGGACATTTGGACATCTGAGTTCCCGCCTTTTGGCACCTCTGAGTAGTGTGCTGTGAACACTCCCGCACACATTTCTCTTGGTGGTGCACGTGGGAGCACGGTTCCTGGGCCACACAGGAGCTCTGGGCTCCATCTGGTGTTTTCTAAAGCAGCTCTGTCACTTTGCGTCCTCACCTGCAGTGGTGCGGCCTTCGGCTCCTCTGGCTTCTCCCCATCCCCCCTTCCCGCTGGTTCTTTCTGGGTGGGTGTGAAGTGAAGTGAAGGGTTTCGATGTGCATTTCCCAGAGGCCGCATCATGTGCGGTCTCTCTGTGTGCTTATCGGCCGTGTGTGTATCTCTCCGGAAAAGTGTCTGTTTGTGCCCTTTGCGTGTTTTTTAATGGGGTTTTCTTTCTATTATTGAGCTCCGAGGCACCGTGTAGGTTTCTCACCAGAGAACTGGAACCGGCCAGTCCTTTAAGGAGCCCTGGTTCCCGTCGCTGGGCGGCGGCGCTTAGAGACCACGCTGAGGGCTGGCGTCCTCGGCGCTCCTAGGGGTCACGCGGTTGGTTTCTCGCAGACAGAACCCCATCAGGACTCTCTGCTAGCGCCTCCAGTGCACGGCCAGCGCCACCGGGCTTTCCACTTAACCTCATCAGACTCGTGTCTGAATTTTTTTCCTCCCACACTGAACCTGAGGCCTCTGGCTGTCGTGTCTTCAGTCCGTTTGAGGACAGACAGGCAGGGTCTTGTGGCTGGAGTGACGGCCCGCTGTTCACGGCGCTCACTGCGCAGGGCAGGGGGCCACTTCCTCTGCTCCGTGGCTGCTTCACCCCTCACTCTGTGTGGGGAGGCCCCTTCTTGTCACCCCAACAATGCTAGACCCCCCGTGACTTCATTCTGCCGCTTCTGTACGGGAAGCTCCCCACTGGTGGCCTGCACCCAGTGTCCTTAGCAAAGTCTGTCATGGCCTGAACCCAGCGGCCTCGCGGGGCCAGAAAGTGACCGAGGCTGCACAGCGAGGGGCCGGGCTGAGGCTGGAGCAGGAGTGGCGGATCCTGCCCGGGGGACGGTGCGCTTCTCAGTTCAGGCGTGTGAGCCCGACCGCGGCGTGGTGGCCGTGTGGCGGGGGCGGCGTGGCAGCAGGCTTAGGAGCACTGCCCGCAGGCGCAGCTCGTAGGGAGCCCTTGCCTGGTGTGGCCCGTGTGCTCTCCCACGGCTCCTACTGTGACTCGATGAAGGTCATCTAAGATCGGAGTGTCTCTGTGGTCGTTCTCAGTACGAATAAACCAAGCACGGAGATGAAGTATTACACCCTTGGAAAGTGCTTTTCCCCACACCCTTTGGCTTTTTGAAGGTTGCTTCTCAGGGAACTGGTGGTCGTCTGGTTTACCTCGCCGGCTGTGGACCCCGTCTGGTGTCATCCTCTTCAGTCTTTTCACACCTGCCTCGAGAGGGCTGGAAAGTCTGACCTCCCTCTCGGAAACGCTGCCTTTAGTGGGAGTCGGGCTCTTGCCCGTTACAGATGGTCAGCCGGGTGAGATCAGGGTTGTTGGCGGAGCAGCCAGATATGCGCACCTTCCAGAGGCTCTCTTCCGTCTCTCCGTTGGGCCGGAAGGCTGGTAGGGGTGGGAAAGCTGCCTGCCCCTTTGACACCCTCCGCGCGCCACGGCCGGCACACCAGCAGAAGCGGGAGTCACCGCGATCATGCCGTTGTCTTGGAGTTCGGGTACACGCTTGACTTATGTGCCCGTCGTTCTGTGACCCCCTGCACCATTGCCCAGCTGCCTCTCCAGAGAGATGGCATTCTAATTATAATTGCTCATGAATCAAGGAAGAATTAGTGGAATTTCTCTCTACGTCAGCAGATGCAAGAACGCATACTTCTGTCTGTTCTTCCGTCCTGCTGGTGGAAGAGAGAGAATGTGAATGTGGGGTTTCCAGGATGTGCGTGGTCGGGCCCTCTGACCCCTCTGGTACAGCGGTGCTCGTCTGTGTAGCCCGCTGGCCAGCTGCCTCTCCCACCTCCCACCACCTGCTCGCTCTCCTAAGCCTGTCATCTGTCTCCCGTTTTTCTGTCTCGGCCTGTCCGTGATCACCAGCCAGGCAGCTAGTCTCTAAATGTCCGTGAGATTTTAGTTAACTTCTAAGTTGTGAGAACAGGAACATATGAACATTCTCCTTTCTTTGACTCGTACTTGACTCTTAGGGATCTCACTTCTCTGTGTGTCTCCAAGAACAGGCACTGGCTGTCCTGCAGGGTGAGGGAGGGGGAGGGGTGATGCTCATTCCGGCTGTACTGAGCAGGCCTTTGGTTGTATTTTCTCTTTTTAATTAGCGTTTCAGAAGTAATCCATAAAGTTCATTGTAGAAAATTTACAAAACTCAAACAAAAGCAAGAAAATTAGGGGTGTTTCATAGCTATACTTTTTTTGTAGACATGTATTCTTGTTTCCATTACAAAGAATTTTTTTAAGGTTTTTTTATTTTAGAGAGAGCATGAGCTGGTGAGAGGCTGAGAGAGAGGGAACCCACAAACTGTGAGATCAGGACCTGAGCCAAAGTCGGATGCTTAACCAACTGAGCCACCCAGGGGCCCCTTCTGGTTTCCATTTTATTTCCAAAGCATACTGTATGTAAGCCAGTGTACCCCCTGGAGCTGTTTTCCACCTGACAGTGTATGCTGTTTTCTTTCCATTTCATCATATGTTCTCATGAGTTTTTTATTGGCAATGTAACGGCCTGTTGTTTGGTGCTGTCATAATTCACATAATCTGTGTCTCGTATTCCCGCTTAATTATGGAGCATTGAGTGGTCCAGTTTGATCTATTACATATAATGCTGTGATGACCATTCTTTGCAGCTTATTTTTTGCATATATCCATGACATTTTCTTTGGGAGAAATTTTTTTTATGTTTATTTTTGAGAGAGAGAAAGAGACAGAGTACAACTGGGGGAGGGGCAGAGACAGAGGGAGACTCCAGGCTCTGAGCTGACAGCACAGAGCCTGATGTGGGGCTTGAGCCCAGGAGCCATGAGATGGTGACCTGAGCCGAATCAGATGCTCAACCGACCGAGCCCCCCGCCCCCCCCGCGGTGCCCCTCTGTGGGCTAAATTCTTATAAAAAGAATACAGAGATTAAAGTTTGACACCTACTGACCAATCATCTTCTAAAAAGGCTGTTCTCAAAGTACTACTCCACCCACCGTGTCTGGAAGGTTCTGTTTTATTACCATCAAACCTGGAGAGTCTCTGATGATTACTGAACACTGATGTTTACGTTTGGGAGTTTCCTCTTTGGTATTAGTTTTGGTGTGTTCTCCTTTCTCTAGTTTCATGTTTCTGAGAGAACCCTTGCTCTGGAGAGGGTACTGGCCCTGCCGCAGCCCGTGTGTTGGGGTTCCAGTGTGCAGCGTTTTGAGTTTGGAGAGGCTTCCCAGCCTCACTTAGGGGCATGGTGATGTTGCCCACTTAGACCCGTTGCCGCCGCCTCTGTAACCGTAGAAATGGATGTTCACGCTGAAGGACTGAACATCCCCCTGCCCGCCCCCAGACACAAGCAGGTCTTACCCAGATGTCCGTCAGGAGGAGAACGAATAGAGAAATGTAGGTCTGTGCACACACCGGACTATAACTCAGCAGCAGGAAGGAACAAATCACTCGTGCGCACAAAATCCTGGATGGTCAAACTGAGCAGCAGAAGAGGAGCGGAATAGAGACAGAGGGGGGTGGGTTGGTGGGTGCCCGGAGCTGTGGGTGCTGGGGAAGGAGGAAGGGCTGGCAATGGGGAGCAGAAGTAGGAGAAGTCACGGGGCCGAGGGCAGCTCAACTGCGAGCCGATAAGAAACCATCGGGCTGGCTTTTACGGCATGTGAGTTAGATACCCACAAAGCTGCTCAGAAAAGGTGGATGCATGGGGTGCCTGGGCGGCTCAGTCGGTTAAGCCTCAGACGTCGGCTCAGGTCACGAATTTGTGGTTTGTGGGTTTGAGCCTCGCGTCGGGCTCTGTGCTGACAGCTCGGGGTCTGGAGCTGCTTCGGAGTCTGTGCCTCCCCCTCTCCCTGGGCTCCTCCCCTGCTCACACTCTGTCTCTCTCTCTCGCTCAAAACTAAATAAAGATTTTTAAATAAATTTTTTTAAAGAAGATGGATGCAAGAGACTACATACTGTAACGGTCCCATCTATTTCAAGTTCTGGGAAATGTAATCTACGAAATAGAAGTAAAGCCACGGTTGGGGTGGAGCAGAGGCGCTGGGGAGAGTGGCGGAAATGTTCAGTGTTTTTTAAGTGGTGCTGACATGGGTATTTGTGATAGTCAGACCCCGTCAGACTGGGGGAAACTGCATCCTAATTGAGAAAACAAACAAACAAACAAGTAGCCTCTGATCTTTTCTTTTTCTTTTTAAAAAATATATTTTCCAAAGTCACGTCTCTGCCGGGTGGTAGGCCGTTAACTGTCTGTCGACGGAGATGCCAGCCAGTCATGTCGCACCAGCTGCCGCCTCGCCCTCCCCACCCCGGAGGCTCGCTCCGTAGCGTAGGCAGCGCCCCGCACGTTCTATGATGTAACTGAATGGCTTTCAGGAACCGAAGAGTGGTCCTCCCCCCACACACTGGCCAGGAGTCTGCTCCTCTGGAATGTCATTTCTGTATTAGACTTAGTCATTTTGAGACAGCGGGCTTTGTCATTTCCCCCTGCCAGGAGGAAGTACCTTTATGTATCTTGAAACTTCTCAACACGCTCTGAAGGTACTTTCGGAGGGCAGGGGACATTTTGGGAAGTTGTGCAGATTGTCTGAATCACACAGCCCTTGGTTCACGGTGTGCGGGGATCCATAGGCACAGAGAGAGGCTGGGTGGACGACAAACAGCTGACCCACCTCGCGGGGAGGACCGAGCGGCGAGGGGCTGCCGTAGCGCCTCATGGCTTCTCTCTTGTGTGGGCACAGGAGCTGGTCAGACTTACCATCGAGAAGCAGGGGCATCCGTCTCCAACCAGCCCAGTGAAACCCAGTTCCCCAGCCTGCAGACCCGACGGGTGAGTTCTGACTAAACCCTCCAGCCCCTGGTCCCTCGGGCCTCCCCTTGAGAGAGAGCGGGAGCCCCATCAGGCAGGCTGCTGGAGGCCTGTATTCCTGTTTCAGCGACGGCCGGCTGGGTGCCTGTATGGCTTTAAAGTGTGTCCAGCTCACCCACGGTTTGAAGTAGTGCCTGATCTCAGGGTTAGCAGTCAGTGTGACTCGTTCTCAGGATGCCACGTGAGCGTGCCCGTGACCCACACCTGAGCCACTTCCCTTCATCATTGCAAAGAACGTGGAAGACTTGGGTTTTGGGGTTTTGGCTTGAGAACATTGAGCTTCATCAAGAAGGTAAACTGAGGGGACAGTTTTAAGGCCTTTGCAACCATTTCTGCTACAAGCCCCTAGTAAAAATAGAAAACATAATAACGAGCATTTAGGGAGCCTTTAGATCATGTCTTCTGAGGTTTCCTCTTACAGACAAGGAAACAGATGCGGTTGGGGGCCTTGGCCAAACCCCTGATCAAACCAGACCTGAAACCCCATCTGAGCCCTGGAGCTCCAGGCCCAATGTCCAGGGCTCCTGCTCCTCGGCCCGGCGCCCCGCCTTAGTCCCGTGCCCTGGTCACGCCCTGCCCTGCCCAGACCTGCGTGTGCCCTGTAACCGCCTGTAATCCCAGGTTCTTCTCATCCTCCAGCCAATCTGAGGTCCCCCTGACAGATCGGGAGATGGAGATTCTGAACAAGACAAGTGGCTTGTCCCAGTCGGCTGAGCTGCCTCCAGACTCCGCGGATGAAGAGGTCGCGCCCCCCAAGCCCCCCTTACCTGGCATCCGGGTGGTTGATAATAGGTAATTTTTTATTTTTCTGGCACCCTCTTCTATTTATGGTATAATCTGGTGAATGGATGGGTAGATGAACCAAAAGGGAGACGGTGCCATTAGGGTAAGAACTCGGGACCCAGCCCCTCACTCTTCAGGAGCCTTGGCATCATGAGTGTCCCTGGAAGGATCATCTGCAGAGGACGTGAGCCCGGCCCAGGCTCCTGCCCTGCCTGCCCTGGCCGCACGCTCCCGGGAGCTCCCAGGGGCCTGCCTCTTAGCCTTCGTCAACATATTCCGGAAGGAGAAGAAAAGATGGTTCTGAGTCTCGGTTTTTGGGCATTAATAGGTTTTCTTTTGGCATCAGTGGAGCGGGGCAGGAATTGAAAGTGTGAAAAGTCGGTGTGAAGTGTCTGATAATGAGAGAATCCCACATTCTTACCCTGATTCCTTTTTACTTTTTTTTTTTTTAATGTTTATTTGTTTTGAGAGAGAGAAAGCATGCAAGTGGGGGAGGTGCAGAGAGACGGAGGGAGACACAGGATCTGAAGCAGCTCCAGGCTCTGAGCTGTCAGCACAGAGCCCGACGTGGGGCTCCAGCTCACAAATGGAGAGATCATGCCCTGAGCTGAAGTCAGGCGCGTAACCGATTGAGCCACCCAGGCCCACCCCCCCTCCATTCCTTTTTAAAGAGCTTCTGTTTTGGTTATTTGGTTTGACAGGATTTCTTAATCTGTTTCAGTCCTCCACCGGCATTGCCACCGAAGAAAAGACAGTCCGCTCCATCCCCGACCCGAGTGGCTGTCGTGGCCCCCATGAGTCGGGCCACCAGTGGTTCCAGTTTGCCCGTTGGAATTAATAGGCAGGTAATGTCGCCCCGTCTGGAAAGGCAGAGGAGGCTCTGGGTGTGGGGATTTGGCTCCTGCAGCGAATTCGGCCCCTGGCAGTGGGAGGACCACTCCTTCTCTGCACCGGACCACAGGACGTGGTGGAAGTCCCCACGGGGGGCAGGAGGCTGGAGCTGAGGAGTGTCTCCTGAGGACACCGAGCCTGGCCCTGGGGCGCTCGCTGGCCACGCGCTCCCGGCGCTCATAAAGACCCCTTTCTCAGAAATCACAGACGCGCCTCGTTAGCGCCTAACATCAGAGACGGACCTTTCCAGCCGGGTTCTGAGCATGGCGGTCTCCTTCTCCAAGTCTGCGCGCTGATTCCTCTCCCCTGGCCTCCGCCACCATTTCTCAGCAGTGACTGGGGCCTGGTTTTGTTTCTCACACCAGGACTTTGACGTGGACTGTCACACGCAGAGGCGGCTGTCTGGCGGCAGCCACTCGTACGGCGGGGAGTCGCCGCGCCTGTCCCCCTGCAGCAGCATGGGCAAGCTCAGCAAGTCGGACGAGCAGCTGTCCTCCCTGGACAGGGACAGCGGGCAGTGCTCCCGGAACACAAGCTGTGAAACACTAGGTGGGCCTGGCGTCTCTGTCCCCTCTCCTGTCTTGTCGCTCCTTGGTGGCCGCTCTGAGGTCATACGGCGATGCCGGGCGTTGGTCTTCGACCCTGATCTGTTTCTTCAGCTGCACGATGAGGACACCAGTATCCGTCTGTCTCCAGGAGCTTGGGTTTAAGTGAACTAACCGTGTGAGCCCACGTAGGAGAGTCTCAGATGGTGGCTGTCACTGTGGCTAATCTGTCGGCGTGACCTTTGACTCCCGTTGCCACGGTTAGGAGCCATCTGTGCCCAGAGCTAGAGATGAAGGGGCGAGCCCCTGACGGCTTTGGACAGAGGGTGAGGGCAAATGCGCAGCCCGTGCTGACCTCCCAGCGGTGCTGAGCGCATGCCGCAGGGCCGGAGGAGAGTCCGGAAGGCAGCTTGGCAGGAGGTGCCAAGAGCGTGAAACTGTTTGTGTCCTTTGAGCGGGACATTTCACTTTGAGAGTTTACCTTAACATAATCAGGAGTTTATAGCAAGATTTCTTCTTTTTTTTTAATGTTTGTTTATTTTGAGAGAGAGAGAGAGAGCTCGAGTGGGGAAGGGGCAGAGAGAGAGAGAGAGAATCCCAAGCCGACTCTGAGCCATCAGCACAGAGCCCGACGCAGGGCTCGATCTCCGGAACCATGAGGTCATGACCCGAGCTGAAATCAAAAGTCAGACGCTTAACTCACTAAGCCATCCAGGTCCCTATAAGCAAGATTTACCCCAGGACGTTAATCCCAGTATCATTGGGAATAGTGGTAGACGGAAGCAATCCAACTACTCAGTGGTAGGAAATCTGATGAATTGTCCTACATCTGCTTGGTGGAGTGATATATCACTTTGTGAAATCTGATTAATGGCCAAAATCCAAGACCACTGACATAGTATTTTCTCAGTTGGGTGTTTAAAAAAAAATGAATCCTGGGGGACGGAAAAAAGAGTTTTAAGGAAATACATCAATTTGTAAGCAGATGATAGTTGAATTATGGGATTGTGGATGATTTTTATTTTCTTAATTTGGTTTCTTTTTTGCCACGTTTCCTACGGTGGTCACACATTTTTCTTTTTTTTTTTTTTACATTTTTATTTATTTTTGAGAGACAGCATGAGCAAGGGAGGGAGACACAGAATCGGAAGCAGGCTCCAGGCTCCGAGCTGTCAGCACAGAGCCTGATGCGGGGCTCAAACCCGCCAACCATGAGATTGAGACCTGAGCTGAAGCCGGAGGCCCAATCGACTGAGCCCCTCAGGCGCCCTGGTTTTTTTTTCTTTTTTAAGTAAAATTCAGACGATACAGGAAAATATAAGGAACAGGGTCGCGGGCAGCCGTATTCCCACTTGGTTTTACTTCTGTAAGCAGGGAGGAAAGTACGGCACGCAAGACCAAGTGCAGAGACGCGACGGGGGCGAGCGGGGTCGGGCTGAGGGGAGGCTGGAAGTGGTTCTTCTCCACGGGGCCTGCGGCTAACATGCTTCTTGTTGCGAACACAGATCACTATGACCCCGACTACGAATTCCTCCAGCAAGACCTCTCTAACGCAGACCAGATACCTCAGCACGTGGCCTGTCACCTTAGCCCGTTGCCGGAGTCCTTGGGAGAGTCCGGGCCTCCGTTCCTCGGCCATCCCTTCCAGCCGCCTCCCGGCCCTGGCGGCTGTCCGCAGCCCGAGGGGCCCCCGGCCGCAGGGCCGCAGACGGACACGCCGCCCGCGCTGCCCGAGAAGAAGCGCCGGAGCGCGGCCTCCCAGACGGCCGACGGCTCGGGCTGCAGGGCCTCCTACGAGCGCCACCCCTCGCAGTACGACAACATCTCCGAGGACGACCTCCAGAACCCGGCCGCCGCCCCGCCCGGGCCCTTCACGCCCTTTGCTGCTATTCTCCCCTTTCAGCAAGGAGGGTCCTCGGCCTCTGTCGAGTTTGTGGGCGATTTCACTGTTCCTGAACCATCGGGCGACCCCGAAAAACCGCCGCCTCTACCGGAGAAGAAAAACAAGCACAGTAAGCTTCTGCCCCGCTCTGGTCGGGAAGCGCGCTTTGTTGTCTAGAGTGGGGCGTGTCTCACTGACGCGCTAGGCCGACATCAAACCAGTGGCCTCATAATTTTGGCAAAGATAGGGCCTGTAGCCCGTGGACACTTCCAGGGGCCTTGTCTTCTTGGTTTCAGAGCTCACCACGCCCCCAGAGGGGTTTTCTGAGGACGCCCAAGAGCGTGCGCGGTTGCTGTTTAGAGAGGTTCCGGGTACCCCCTGTCTTCCGTTTGCAGCCGTGAAATGTCACGTGATGGCTTGGGATCAGAGGGCGCCTGGTTGCACTTGCTGAGGACGTTTCTTAGACCACATATTTTTAATTATATGATGTTATTAGGGCCCAGGGATAGAGCTGAAATTTTAGACTTTTGCGTTTTCCACCTGTAAAGTTGCCATCAGATTCCTAAGCAGAGGTCTACTGGAGATTGGTTTTCTGTTAGTTCCCGTTGCGGCTCCCCGTCGCCGGCGCTCCATCCTCCTCCTCTCCCCGCTAGGGAGGCTCTGCTTGGCCTGTCTGGGCACTGGCTGCCACCGTTCGGACGTGTGTGCTCCCGAATTCCCCGGCCTCGGTCGAGGCATCCAGTGGAGAACTTCTGCCAACTAGGACTTGAATCTCCCTTCCAAGTTCCCAGATGAGAGCATCTGATTGGCCCCAGCTAGAATGGGGCCCACTCTTAAAGAAGGGGAGACCTGGCCTGGTGAAACGCAGCAGGGACGGCCCTGAGGACAGCTGGATGGGCCTCGGTGCCCAGCTCCGTGCTGGGTGTCGTCCAGCTTGGGTCACAGCCTGGGGGCAATGGTCCCCCCGCTGGAGGGAGAGCTGCCTGTGCAGGCCGATGATGTCCTTCCCGTCTGTCGTCCCTCAGGAGGAGGTGGGGCACTGCTGGCGCGAGTCACCAGTGGCAGTGCCAGCAATGTCTCCCTCCACCCACCTTACCGTGACTTGAGCAGTGTGCCATCCTGGGCTCACACCTTTTCCTTCCCCTTCCCTTCCCCTATCCAAACCCAGAACACAGGGTAGGATTGCATCCGTGCCAACCACAGCACCCGTGTGGTGCCTGGCCGTGGAGCCAGGGCCTCGTCTCCTCAGCTCCGAGAGCAGGCCAGGGTGTGCAGGGGCTGTAGGGAGGAGGAGGAGAGGGGGAGTCATGCCCTTGCCTTTCCAACAGCCTCAGGTCTCCGGTGACTGAAAATACCTTGTGGTAATTTAGGTCTCTGTTTTTAGGCTTTATTTCTTCCATCAGTGTCCGTAGCACTTGTGCCTGCAAACCTTGAAAAGCTACTAAGAGCTTAAGGGGTGGCATACCCTGAGCTAAAGCCTCCCACACCTTCGTATTTAGTCCTCACACCTGGTCAGGCAGGGATATCGGTGCCCGTGTGGCAGATGAAGACACAGGAGCACGAGAGAACTAAGCCCTGCCGGGCTCTCCTGCGAGCAGGTGGCGATGTGGGCTTCCGAGCAGGCCTGAGTCTTCCGGCGCGGCGCGCCGCCTCCCACACTAAGAAGGAAGGGGTCCGGCCCTCCTTTGCGGAGACCATACGGGTTTCAGTAGTGAGCCCCAGGCAGCTGGGAGTCACTTTCGTGCCCTGTGCAAGGACCCCAAACTTGAGGCACGGCCTCGTCTCCAGGCCGCTTCTCCCCCCCTTAGGGGCCCGTGGGCAGCTCCAGGCTCTGCCCCCGGTGGAAAAGTTGCTTTGAGAGAAAGGAGACCGACGTCATCCCTCGTATGCGTAACGCTAGACGGGCTTGTACACACGCAGTCTGGTGTCACGGTGTCCTCCTCCTTTGGATGGCACTGACGTCCTTAAGGTCCTCGGCCTTGCGCCCACAGGCTTCCTTACCAGTGCCCTGGGTGCCCGCAGGGAGCGCCAGCCTGTGGGCGTTCCCCACGGTGCCACCCGCTCCTTCTCGGAGCCATTGGGCTGCCTTTGGAACGGACCCCTCTTCTTATTCCTTGACAGTCGGGAGCCCCACTGCTCTGCTCTGCTTGGCTAGCCGGTCCCTGCAGGGACCCGTCAGGTCAGGTCTTCCTGAAGCTTCCCTGAAGCTTCTTGAGTCCCCGCCAAAGAGGGTCGCGTGCCGTCTTTGTAGGGAGGACTCGTAGGCGGGCGGGGTCCCCTTCGGAGTCTTCCTCTGGGACCTCGCGGTGTCGGTGCCGCATGGAGGGAGAGCCTCACGGGCCTGGGGGACGGTGAGCTGCACTCGCGGCAGAGGTGCCCTCCGGGCGAGGCTGCCTTGGCCTGCTCGCTTTCTACAGCCGCCCCCACCCGGTGCTTGTCAGCGCGAGGACCCTCATTCTGATCCTTTTAAGTAATGTACGTGATGCTGAATCCCCCTTCAGTGCAGGACCTCAGAAAGACCTCCCTAGAGAACCGCGTTTCCTGTCCACCCTTGATGTAGAGGCTGTGTGAAGACACAGGATTAAGCCCTGAAAAATTGTCCTGGCCACTTTTTCTTGGGGTCTAGCACGTGCTCATGGCACCTGTGCCGTGACCCAAGAGGACAGCGCCCAGCTCCAGACGGTGCCTCCGCTGGCGGCCCTGTGCCTGCCACACACGCACCGGAGTCCTCTTGCCTCCGAACCCGGGCCGTTTTCCTTCCCAGCCTCCGTCGTCACCAGCCCCCCCAGCGCATGCACCACGGATGCTGGTCGGCCCTCATCCCCAGCTCGTGAATCAAGGAGGCGTAAGAGCGCCTGCCCTTCCCCCAGGGGCCTGTTGGTGTCCACCGGGCAGTCCCTGCGCTCAGCTTCCTCCACTGCTGAGAGAGCGGGAAAGGCAGCACTGCCTCGCAGGCCAGCCTTGACCCAGACCTCCCCCTGGGGAGAGTCCAGTGCAGGTTCTAGTCCCAGAGAGATGGGGGTCAGAGAAGGCTTCATAAGGCTGCCAGAGGGCTGGACACAGGCCTGCACTGTCCCTCTCCCTGAACCTGTGGAGTCTCCAGAAGGACCTGGCTCTGGAGGTGGGGTGATCCGATCACCCCAAAAGTGAGGAGTGAGGCGCACACCGATGCTCCCACAGGAGGGCTGAGGACTTGGCACCCGCCTCAGGAAAGGGTGCCTGTGAGGAGGATGGGTCCCTGAGACGTCTCGCCTCCCCACGTGGTGTCCCTGCGCCGCTGGGAAGCGGCCTCTCAGCGCCAGGTGGCAGGTGGCAATGGCTGGGGTTCCCGAAAAGATGTTTAGGGAGGAGGGGGCGCCCGTGTTGGAATTCAAGCACGTCTTTTTTCGCTATTTGTGTCTCCCCTGCGGGCGTTCTGTAGCCTCTCAGCCGGAAGGGGAGGGTGGACCGTAGTGGCTCGCTCTTCTTGCTTCCCCAGTGGGTGCCGTGCAAGACCCACCCCGGGGCCGTCGCTGGTTCAGCGGGGCTCGTGGTAGGGGCAGAGGCCGTGTGCTGCACCCAGTCCGTCCTGCAGATGCGCTGCGGCAGGGCTCCAGGTGGCTCAGGGCCTGCCCTCCAGGAGCTTCAGCTCTTGAGCGAGAGGCAGCGAATCCTGTTGCATCTGCCTTAAAAGTATATCCTGTGTCAAAGCGCTCTCCCCACCCCCACCGCAGTCCTCCACCTGAGCGACCCCAGGGGTCCCGGGGCTGTTGTCTCTAGACAAAGCGGAGGCGAGGCTGGCAGGCCTGGAGCAGAGCAAGCAGAGCAGAGCGCTCTGTTGGTTCTCGCCAGGCCAGTGGGGCGTCCTTGCCCCTTTCTGGCAGCCTCTCTGCTCATTGGACCCCCCCTGCCCCCCCACCCCCACCCACCCTCCCTGGCCCGGCCTTGGCCTTTGCCACCCTCACCCTGTAGGCTCGGTGCAGAAGTCCTTCTGGGGGAGAGTAGGAACGGGGCCCGGAGACCCCCAGGCCTTGCCAGCAGGGAGGTGGGGGCCCTGATACGCTGTTTTAAAAAGAGGATTTATTTCTTAGAGCGCAGCAGCACCGAGCGGGAAGTAGTTCAGGGGGTTCCCGCGCATCCCAGCCCCCACGCGCCTGGCCTCCCGCTGTCACCGGCTCCACCAGCGCCCCACACGGCAGTCACCCAGCCTGCAGGGTTGTGCCGGCGTCAGGCTGAGCCTCAGTTTACGCAGGGCTCCCCCTTGTCTCGTTCCCGTAGCTTCTGACCTCTTGCAGCGCCTGCCGTCCCCCGGGGGGTCTCCCTCGGCGCCCCCAGCAGGGCAGCGGGGGGCGCGCCCTCACCCCGGCCGGCCCTCTCTGTCCCGCAGTGCTGGCCTACATGCAGCTGCTAGAGGACTACTCGGAGCCGCAGCCGTCCATGTTCTACCAGACGCCGCAGAACGAGCACATCTACCAGCAGAAGAACAAGCTCCTCAGGGAGGTGTACGGCTTCAACGACTCGTTCAGCCCCGAGGCCCCGCCCCCCGCGCTGCCCCCCAAGCAGCGGCAGCTGGTGAGCCCCCTCCACAGGCCGCTCTCACCTCCTCCTGACCAGCTCCCCGGCCTCCCTGCCCGGCAGGGGCGGGGGTGGCGCCCTCCCTCCCCGGCGGCGCCGCAGCGGGCCTGGCCCGTCCGCAGAATGTCCGCTTTCTCTGCGGACGGGCTCTTGTATGTTTTCTCTCTCCTGTGGCCCCACTGTAGACCTCCCAGAAAGGAGGGGCCCCATCAAAGCACAGGGCACGGTCTGTGTACGGCCGTCTGTGGGCTTGATTTACATAATGGCCTCGCTCCACACACTGGCGGCCGCCCCACCCCAGCCAGGGATGGCCCCGTGGAAACAAGCTCTACTGAAGCAGGACGGCCTTAAACAGAGCCGTCCTGTGTTCCCGGCTCGCCAGCCCCCCCTCCCCCGAAAACCCTCGCGTGTGAGGCTTCCCTGTGGGGGACGAAGCCCAGGCCGGCACAGGAGGCGGGCGGTCCGGCGTGGGCAGCGCGCGAGGTTCCGGGCAGGGCAGGGGCGTGCAAGCCCCGTCCTCCTGCTGCCGGTATCCTGACCGCGTGGCATGGACGGCGGTCAGCTCGTAGAATCCGGGCATCCCATCCGGCCGTGCTTTCCAGGGGGAGGGTACCTCGGAAGTGGATTCTC
Source organism: Helogale parvula (assembly GCA_004023845.1). Lineage (NCBI taxonomy): Eukaryota > Metazoa > Chordata > Mammalia > Carnivora > Herpestidae > Helogale > Helogale parvula. Next base: position 60,427 of record PJEM01005107.1, on the reverse strand, counting down.
GACTTGCTCAGAGCTGCACGTGCCGCTCTGGTCACAGGCTGGCCAGGCTGGTGGTGTTTCTACCGCAGCGGTGACCGGCTAGCTGGCTGTCTTTCATCCATCGTGAGAGGACACAAAGGTTCTGCCCTGCCTTTGCTGGGAGGCAGCTGCTGACTGGACGACCAGGGTCCCCGGGTTACGCCCCGAGCCCCGCCCGCAGGGTCCCCAAGCCTGCGCTCAGTGCACGCTGGGGCTGACCAGGCAGAGGCACGCCCAGCCTCCTGGGAGACAGCCTGGCCTCGCAGAGGACGGGCGCAGCTGCCCTGGGGTCCAGGCCTGCCAACATCTAGCCACATCTCACGACTTAGACTCAGGGTCTCAGTCCTTCACCCACCCTGCCCACCCCCACGAGCACCCGAGTATGCCCCAGCGTGAATCTAAGTTACTCGGAAAATATTTCAGAAAGGGATCTTTACCATGGAAGTAGAAATGCCTGCCCTGGGGACCCCCTAACCTAAAATGGTTGGTTGAGCAGCCAAACCAGATTTTGTGGAGCCCTGAGAGTCTCAGCCCCTCCTGCTGGCGTCCACAGGTGCCCCCTGGTCACCCCTCCTGCCGGCATCCACAGATGCCCCTTGGTCGCCCTCGGCCATCGTCCCTGCGCTGTGGAGCCCGCAGGCTTCACACAGATCCCTAGTGAGCACGCTTGGAATTAGGCCATCTGGGTGCACCCGTGGGGCAGCCCGCCACTCTGGCCTGGCAGTGGCGAGGGCCCAGGAGACGGGCAGACGCTCCGCTGAACGCCTCCATGTATCAGCACGGGGGCTTCTGTTTGGTTTCCCATGATCCTCTCCACAACCTCGGTCACCCCCTGTTAAGTAAACAGAGGCTGAGAAAGCCAGAGTGACTTAACTGGAGCCCACCCACTGCTGGAAGTAGAAGGTTCAGGGACCAAGCCCAACTCTGGCCGAAGCCGGACCACCACATGTGATGTGCCCTCTCTCGCGTGCAGGTGCAGGGGCGATTTTACCAGCAGAAACAGTAGCGATAACTGTATCCGTGAGCCCACGTATGGTGTGGCAGGCGTGGTTCTGAGCACCTTACACATACACGGCCCTAGACGGCGTCTCCACGTTACAGATGACGAACCTGAGGCACAGAGAGCTTTAAATGATGCCTAAGGCCAAGCAGGTCACTAACGGTGAGCCCCAGGTTCAGAGCCGGGAGGCCTGGTCCCAGGAGTGCACGCACTCCGCTGGCGCATAATAGCTGCATGGGCTCTTTCTACCTTACAGCCACTTGCAGGGATGCCACCTGTACAGAAGGTAGCTTTTTCAGTCCATCACAGGGAGGTGAAGGAGGGCACCCTCTCTTCCAGGGGGACTTTGACTGGCATCTTTGACTCCTCAGCTGAGCCCCGAAGCCATCCCTGGCCAGAGTGTCCAGGCAGAGCTAGGGAGCAGCCCGTGAGGCTTCTCGTGCACCTGCCTGACCGTTCTCTGCTTTTCTCCCTCCTTCCCTGTCTTCTCTCTCGTCCCTTCTGCCCAGCAGGCCTCCTATGCTGCTTCTTCCTTCTCCTCTGTCTCCTACTGTGTCCAGCAAACTAAAGTGGCCTTCACCCCCGAGGACGGCAGTGCCACTCAGGGCATCAGTGTGTCCGTCTCTAACTCCTTTCTCAGCCGGCACGGCACCTTGCCTGTGCCCTCGGTGAGTCGCTCCCTGCCTATCTTTGCTTGGAAACATGAGTGCGATCTTCTACTTGTCACCTGCGCCCGCTGCTGTGTGTGCTGCTGCCCAGGCCGGACTCTGTCCTCCTGCAGACCCTGCACTAGATGGGAAGGGGCGTGTGTGGTTGGTTCTCTGTGGCCTATGGACTGTGTGGAGTGTTGGGGTGGGCGACATGTGGGTAGGGGTCGGGAAACGTTAGCAGCCCCACTCTGAGCCTCACCACTCAGGCATAAACCGGCAGAGGTGTTTTGGTCTTTTTATTTTGATCTCCCGTCGGGCCTTGGGTCAGCCCTGTGTTCTGTCTTGAAGAAGAAACAGTCTTCCTGCAGGGAGCAAGGCCAGGAGCGCAGGCTTTACCAGGGTGTGCCAGGGCTTGGGTCTGAGTCCAGGAGCCCTACCCGTTAACCTTTGCTGCGTAACAAACCGTTCCAAAACCCGGTGGCTTAAAACGGCAGTAACCACTTGTCATTGCTTAGGGCACAGGTCAGCAGGGTGCCTCCAGGAGGCTAGCGTGGGCTGGGTCCCGTGGCCACCGGTGAGGCTCCAGGAGAGCAAACAAGTGTGCAAGGTATCTTAAGGCCTGGGCTCGGGATCGGCTCCCTGCACGTCCTCGCTTTCTCTTGGTTGAATCACAGGGCTGGTCTGGGTCTGGGGGGCCGGGAGGTAGACCCCGCCTCCTGCTGGGGGTGCTGCCTAGTCACGTTGCAGAGGGACAGACGTGGGCACGGAGGAGAAGGGGTGCGGCCATTTCTGTAAACAGTTTACTTCTGAAGACTAGGGGACGCTCTCACTGAGGAGGCCCGGTGCCTCTCTGCTGTCTTTGGTTGGAACCTCCATCTGTCCAGGACCCAAAACGGCTGCCATTGTCCCTTTCATTTGTTAAGAATGGGACTGAGCAGCAGGGACACAACACGGATGGGGTTTCGTTTGGCTTTTCCTTGGAGTCAGTTTCTGCCTTTGGGTGATTTACTTCCCCTTCCTGGCCTCCAGTCTTTTCCACTGAGGCTATGCTTTCATCTGTCTCTTATTTTGTGACTGTAGGCATTACATAAAATTATAGGAGACGGCCAGGCCCAATGTACGCTTAGAAAGTTTACTGTCCACGCACTTGCTCTCAGAGTTCTGGCTCCTGGTCTCCACTCTGTCCTGATTGTGTGCGTGAGAGCTTGGACGAATGCCTTAACCTAATGGTCAACCCCAATGGACTTCCTTTTCCCTCTAAAACCAGTGAGATTGACCTGGTGACTCTCGGAGAGAGGGTTCCCGGGGCGGTCTTGTCTGGTTTCCGTCTTCGGGAACCACCCACCCAGGGCCCAGGTCAAGACAGTCCTGCCTGTGGTGAGGAATGCACCGTTCCTTTGGGTGCTAGGGCCTAACTCTCTAGAGCCCTCTGCAGCCCTGTGCTTGCTCTAGAAGGCTCCGCGGCCCGCCCTCCCCGCCCCTCCCGGCCGTGCCCTGGCACACAGACACCCTCTGTTTCCTCAGCGGGCACTCCGGCGAGCTCCTTTCACAGATCGTGCAAAACTTGGCCTGTAGACAATCTAGCTCTTGACTGTTTTCCCCCCTCTGTGAACAGAAGGAAAGTGTGAGTTATCCTAAGAAAGTGTCCACAATGTCCCTTTTGAACAGTTTGGCCTTGGGGAGCTGTCAGTGAGCTGAACTGTTTGCTCCGGAGTTGATGGAAGTTTGAAGGCATTTTAATGAAGCTGGGGCGGGAGTATGTCCGAGTTCCCAGCCCCGGGAACGCGGGGAGGCTGCGGGCCCCGCCTCAGAAAGACCACATTCTCCGGACCAGCTCTGCAGCGGAGCCCGAGGGAGTGCTACTCAAGGGGCTTGCTCTCATAAAAGGAAAGTACCCCCCAGGCCCCCGCCTCCAAAGCTGCGGGTAATGGCCTAAAGGTTTGGAACGTTTGACATCCGATGTGCTGAACCCCCAGAGCGGTGGCGTGTGGCAAGGCCGGCATCTTCCGTGTGTATCTCCTGCTTGTGCTCCGAGGTGAGCCGCAGGCGCGGGGCTTCGGGTGGCTCTCAGAGCGGCCCATTATGCCCAACGCTTCTCATTCTGTCGCTCCTGGGCCTGTGTCATCGGTCCAGCCTGGAGTTCTGAAGGGTCGCCATTTAGGGATAGGCACTTGTCAAATCTGAAGACCCCTCACCCTGTGGGCAACCCGTTATTCCTACCGGAAGACTAGAATTGAAGCCGGAAGGCTGCACTGGCCAAGCTTAATCGAAGGGGCCGCTGAGAAACGACCTCGTTCGCTCTTCTTGGTGTTCGCTCTTCCAGTTACTTGAGCAGCGCAGGATTCTCGCACTGGTCATGCAGCAGGAAGGGCCCGGAGTGGCCTGGACAGCCCTGTCACCCTCGACGAGCACTCGCCGTCCAATCGGCAGAATAAACAAGCCTGGAAGAGACTCGTGCTGGGGCAGGGTGTGCGTGAGCCCGGTAGGGTCCCAGGCTGCGGTGGGAACTGGGGGCCATGGAGCCGGGACAAGGGCAGGCAGAGCCTCCTGGGACAGGTGGTACTTGGGCCACTGCCTGAAGGACAGTTAGGATTTCAGGGAGATAAGGGGCAAAGGTCAGGGAAAACGAGTCCGAGCTGTTCCACACAAAGGCTGTTCCGTCCTAGCTGGAGGATGGGCCCCCGGAGGCCCCCGTGCGTGCTGGAAGGTCACCGCGAGTGTGAGCACTCAGGGCATGGGGTCGTGGGGCGCTGGCCCTCCACGCAGCCTCACTGAGACGGACCACTTCCCCAGCGGCTCCACCCTGAGCACAGCCCTTGGGGGGCAGGCCAGGGGGTGCTCACGCTCCTGCTGGCATCCGCCACTGCGTCTGCTCGGCTCCCGTCCCGCAGCGGCATTTGCTCACAGTCCACAAACTCCCCGTCCTGCCCAGCCCATGCTGCATCCTAGGGAACTTGACCGTCTGGCCAGACAGGCATGCTCTCTCCGGGGTGTTAAAGGAAGGTGTTCAGGGGCATGACGGGTGAGGGAGAGGCAAGAAAGCTGTGGCGAGCCAGGTGCAGGGAGGCTGGGTCCCCGTTCCTCACAGGATTCCGCTGGACCTTGGCAATGTTCCTGGCCCGTGGGGGCAGTAGAAGGCGTTGCAGTGGTGCACCTTCCTACAGACAGCTCTCTGACCTGATAGTGGGGTCCTCCTCCCTTTCTGTCCCCAGACTCTCAGTTACTGGTACCCCCACTACTGGGCCGCCTGCTGTGTCCTCACCGCAGCCCTCCCCACTCTGCACTGAATTCCCAGATCCCTTCTCTGGCTTGCTCGGCTTCGCTTCTGAGCCCTGGTCTTGGATGGGGTCTGTAGGCACTTGACCTTTGACCAGGGTGCTGAGAATCTCTCAGTAACATCAGGGTTGCCAGTGCCCTGCAGGGGCTGAAATACTGACGTTGGGACAGTCACCAGCCCCCAGACTGTTGTCTGGCACGTCCCTTCTTTGTTAGCCCACGCTGCACATATTTGACTTCCACTAAAAGATCTGCTCAGGTGCCGGGAAATGCTTCGTTACCATCGTGGCTTCCGGAATGATTCTGAATAGGCAAAACCGCTGGAAGACCAGGTTCTGAGAAGAACTTGAGAGAGATCCGTGATAACTGTCAGTTATTTAAGACCACATTTTTAGGGTACGAAAGTCCAGTGTGCATCATCTCGAGGACCTCAGTTAAAAAGGGCGGGGGAGGGTCTGCAGGCAGAGAGGGATCCCCTGAGGTGCTGGACCTGGGTTTTTGTACATCGGCACACGTGCTTTCACTAGAGAGCCTGCTTCGTAGATTGTGTTTCTCTGCCGCGCCTTCCCCTCTCGGGGAGACCGCGAGGGAGGGCCCGCTCCCTGAGACACGTGGAGGCCCCTGAAGTCACTCACCTCTTCTGCCTTGACCACCAGCCCAGCAGCTACCATGGGGACCGTGGGCCGGAAGAGCAGCCTGGCGACCAGACAGGAAGGGGAAGTGCAGGGGACAGACTGTGGAGTGGGGCAGGGGGGAGGATGGCCAGGAGCTCAGGCCTGCTGGGCTCGGCCCAGCGTGCGTCCTCTGCATGCAGGGGCAGGACCAGCCCCAGTCTCCCTCGCCTCTGAGCCCTGCTGCTGCTCGATGGCGTCTTACCTCTGTGGGTTCCTGACCCGCTTAGACTCGCTCGCTTTGCGAGATGAGAGCGGGGGCGTGTCTGTGGGCGGCGCTGGCGGCCCGGGGCCGGGGAGCGCTTCTCCGAGCTCCGCCTGTCCTGGCCGGGGCTGTTCCGCCAGCTCAGGGGGAGCCAGGCCTGTGCCGCATGGTCCTTCTCGGTCACGGAGGTTTGGCAGCCTCTGGGGGTTTCACACCCTGGAAGTTGTCGGCTCGCACTCTGCCCCATCCTTGAGGGCCACACTGCTGAGGCGGATCCTCAAGGTTCAAGTGCGGGTCCCTCCCAGACTCAGACTCCTCTCCCTGGGACTAGGGAGTAGACCCCACGTGCCTAGCAGGCGTGGGCCCAGCTGAGCCCCTCTGCTCCCATCCTTGTTATCTCCCGGAACGTTCCCACCGAGGTGCCCACGCAGGAAGCGAGGGGCTGTCTCTCCTCCTCTGCCACACACAGGCACCACGCTGGCATGCGATGTGCCCGGCTGCTCACCAAGCCCTGCTGCACCTCCTAGCCTGGGCCCTGAGCTCCCCAACACGGCTGCTGTGGTCTCCCCACCACTGGCCTTCCTGCCACCGGGCCCCCTTCTCCGTGGTCAGATTGCAGTGTCCCCTCATCACTGCACAGCCTCCGGGGCCCCGCCAGCTCCTTGCGCCCACCTGTCCCCCCCCCCCCCCCCCCCCCCCCCCCCCCC
>PJEM01005107.1:0-53800 GCA_004023845.1 Helogale parvula | reverse complement strand
GCCCCGAATTGTCGTGCAGATTAAAGGCAAAGCGCATGTGAAGAGAGAAATGTAGGGAAAGGTATGCAGCCAGGGTTTAATAAAAAGGGAGGCATTATAGTAGTACTTATTCCCACGTTGGGAAATTGTTTCTTTTGTAAGGTTCAAATTTGTTTTTTTAAGGCCATGAGTCCTCTGAGGGCAAGGACGGGGCTTGCGCGCGCTTGCAGCGTCAGTACAGAGCTGGGGGCCGAGCCAGCAAGCGGCGGGTGCTCCGTGACAGCGGACTGGCGGGGAGGGCGTTCACTCACCCAGAGGCAGGGAGGCACGCGGTCCTACCCCCCTGCCACCGCGTCCACATTCCCGCTCCCCCGCGTTTCGTTAGGAAGCCAGGCGCCGGCCCCCACGGCAGCCCCTCCGCTTGCATGCAGTAGTCGCGCCATCCCTCGCTGTGGCCGAAAACCCCATTTCTTCCTCATTTTCCTTCCTACTAACCCAGAAGGCCCTGGCTGCTGTCGGGCCCGAGACCAGAACTTGGGGATCCCTGGCCTTGGAGACTTCCAGAAGCAGCCACTGTGACTCCGCCATTTCTGCCCCTCGCCTTGAAGACTTCCTCCTGCGGCTTTGTCACTGCTCAGGGAATTTTGGATGGTCATTGCTCTTGGCCAGCGTCAGACCCAAGCATTAGTGATGCCTCGCTGCAGGTGTGCTCCTGACCTCGTCCGTGACGGCCCAGCTGGCCGAGGGCAGGAGGACCCCGAGGGTCCTTGGGAGGGTCCTGCGGTGACCTGAGCCTTAGGGGTGCTGTCCGCACACACGACCCTCGCCAGGCCTTCCCACTTCCGCCCGCTCGTGCGGGAGCCTTCCTCGCTGCCCTGGGCGGGGGTGCCCGCCCCACTCGAGAGATGGGGGAAGCGGGCCCGTTTCATCTGCTCAGTCTCCAGTGAGGCCGACGCTAGACTCCACATCCCCGCTGTCGGCTGCCATTACTGCCGCTTGATCGCCAGTAGCTAAGGGAGACCCGGGAAGGCTGCGTGAAGAGACAGGCCCGCACGCGGCTGGACATCCAGAGTGTTGCTCCTTCGTGTTCTGACCCGCGTCACAGTGTAGCTACAGGCTGTAGACAGAGCTCCAAGGAACAGTGTAGCTTAGAGCCCTGGCGTGCTGTTTAAATCCTAACCAGGTAAAAATAGCCCAGTCAGATTTCTAGACCAGAATTAAAGTAAGCTTTGAATCTGCATGAAATCCTTCCGCGAAGCGTGGATGCTCTCAAGGTTGACATTTAATGGATATACAGAGCATCCTAAAACGTATTGGGCGTTTTTTGCAGTAATGGGATTAGCCAAGAAGCCACTGACCTTGAAACCAATGGTTTTCAAGGAAGATCTTGTGATTCAGACTGCGAAAATGTCACGTGACCAGAAATGCAGTACATTTCTAACTCACCCATCCTTCTACCTAAAATTCTCCCAGGCAAGACATTTTTCAGGTTTTTTCTTTGCATTCTTTGTTATAATATACTTGATTTTCATATTCTAGATCATTCTAGAATACTAGAATTTTCAAATGGTTTTCAATTTTTTTTTAATGTTTTTTATTTATTTTTGAGAGACAGAGAAAGACAATGCAAGCAGGGGATGGTCAGAGAGAGAGAGGGAGACACAGAGTCTGAGGCAGGCTCCAGGCTCTGAGCTGTCTGCACAGAGCCTGACGCAAGGCTCGAACCCACAAACCGTGAGATCATGACCTGAGCCGAAGCCGGACGTTCAACTGACTGAGCCACCCAGGCTCCCCTCAAATGGTTTTTAAAGATAGATTCCACCAAGACATTCGTTCGAGAAGAAGATATTTTTGAGGTCCACAGTGCTGCTGACGTTCCCTGTCTTTGATCCGATGCACGCGGCCCCAGCACTCACATCCAAGTGCCTCTCTGTACCACGCAGTGCAGGCGGCGGTGGCAGTGGCCTCTGAATCAGCCGCCTGGCTTTGGGAAAACTATCTTTGATGTTAACGTAAAATGTCGTTCTTATAAGTTAACACAAAGGCACCAAAGAAGGAAGTCGCTTCTGGGTGCAAGGTAGACCCAGAAAAGCGCTTTGGTAAATAAGTAGTTGATGGGGAACAGGAAGCAGAGAGGAGACACCTCCAGCGGTCTCCCTGTTTGCCACAGGGAGTGACAAGGAATGTGATCAAGGGTCCTTCCTGGGGATCTTCCATCCCTTAAGAGCCAAGTCAGCCGCGCTTCTCTGCAGGAGACCCCTCCCCCAGAGACGCTGGAGGGTGCTGTGCCAGTGGCTAAGAGCCGAGCTTCCTTCCAAGAGGAATAACTTAGCCCCGTGTCGTGTCGGTTGTGCTGACGCGCAGTCTCTGGTGTGAGGGAAGTGTGAGCCCGGGACCGGCGCGGCGCTGCGGGGTTCCCGGTGCCTGTCTGTACGGGGAGGAGGCCCGAACCAACACGAGATCGGCAGCGGCCCTGAACGGTGTTTTCTCACAAATGATGGAGAAGGATTTCAGCCTGAACACCAGCTGTCTAATAGCTTATCTGTGCCGGGTAAGCAGCGTCCAAAAACACTGAGGTCATTAGCCTGGCCGGAGCCAGGCGTGTGCGGTGACGACCAGCCTCTGGCAACTTCTGTGCCTCCAGACGCTTGACGGCAGCGGCTCCGCTCAGGCGGGCAATTGCGTCTCCCTGCGTGTAGTCGAGAGTTCTTCAAAGCCTGGAGCCCGGTCCCCGCGGACGCGCAGAGCCGTCGAAGCCCTCTGGCCCGTGGCCCCCGGCCGCTGGCGCCCCCCTTCTCCCTATGCTCAGCCTCGGTTGCAGCGAGGCATCAGAACCGGTTTGTTGACGTCCTCGTCTCCTGCCTTCCTGCTGACGCAGCCCGGGGCTCCTCCCCGAGACCGCGTTCACGCCAAGCCTCTGCTGGAGATGCAGTGTCATTGAAAACGGATGCCTGGCCAGCTCCGGGCGGCTTTGCCTCTCGGCACGTGAGTGGCGTGTGAACGTGTCCGGCCGCCATCCTCCTTCGCTTCTCCCACCCGCAGACTCCTGGTGGTTCTTCCGAGCGCGTGCTTTCAGAGGAGGGGGTGGCCGGTGCCGGCATCTCTCGTGAGGGCACACGGGGCCCCGCGTCCCCGGCCGGCACGTCAGGCCTCGGCTCGCGGCCCTGGGCGCGCTGCTCGTCGCAGGACGCGTAGCCAAGGAGCACCCCCAGCGAGCTGTGGGGCCGCCCGGCCGGGGCCTGTCACGGGCCCAGACCCTCCCTGCGCGGGAGCCCCCCCCCCCCCCCCCCCCCCCCCCCCCCCCCCCCCCCCCCCGTGTCTCTCCGGAGCTGAGCTGTGTCCCGTGAGGGGCGTGGCCTGCTCGCTCAGCCCGGCTCTTCATCTTCGTGACAAGGACCGTACAGCCCTTCGTGTGGATCAAATGAGAGGATTCGTGCAAAACGCTCAGCACCTCACTGACCACAGGCAACGTCGTCACCAGACGGGTTTTGGTGACACTCCGACCCATGCTGTGACTGAGGCTGATGTTGGGGACCAGGCAGCCCCTCCCACCTGCTTCCTTTTGCAGGATGGGCTCTGGCAAGCCTAGATCTTCTGCAGAAATCTGTAGTCTCCAGACAGGCAGCCCCCCCATGGCATAAAATCTCAGCCCAAACAGCCTTACTCTGGCTATAAATAAAAATTCCTGCTACGGAGAGAAAGCAGCAGCTCTCCGTCAGAGGCAAAGCCAGGCACCAGCCAGGTCCTAGAATAAACTCCAGGCAGGGACGAAGTGGCATTTCTGCTTGGCGGCCAGCCTGGCATTCTCCCTGCCCGTATGAAAAAAGTGCTCTCACAGGGCCTGGGGATACCTGTGGGGGGGATCCGTGGAGGCCGGGCTTGCGGGAAATGGGGTGAGGATGGGCCCCCAGGAGCCCTCGCTCCACAGTTGCAGGAGGGGCACTGAGGGCGCTTCCCCACTGGAAGGTAGTGAAGCCTGGCCCTGGGCCCAGCAGGGCTGCATAGCTGGGATGCCAGCACGGCTCCCAGGCTGGGGGGCGGGGGGCCGGGGGCTGCTGCGGGAGGGCAGGGCAGGGCAGGCAGCCCAGGAGCCTGGAGCAGCAGCCCCCCGGCTTTCTTCCTGGCGGCTGCCCCGCCTCCACAGGCACATCCTCCTTGGGGCTTCGAGGCCCCCTCCCCTGGGGGCAGCTCGTCCAGCTCCCTGCGGTGTTGTAGGCACTTGGATACAGTTAGAATCAGTCCCCACTGAACACATCAGCTGTGGTTCCCTGGTATTTCGGAGGATGAGGGAGGAGAGCTCACCGAGCACCCCCAGAGGTCACCTCACTAACCCCCAGAGACCTCCACCTTTGTGTGTTTTTTATTCGGACATAATTAGCATATGGTGCTAGGCATTTGCATCGCCCATTTTAAAGAGAAGGAAACGGAGGCTCAAGAATAGGTTATTTCCCCAAGGTCACGGGGGGGCGGGGGGGGGCGGCAAGAGAGAGCTAGTCTGTGGGACTTGAGAGTGTGCCCTCAGCACTCACCCTGGGGCGATGACCAATGTGGCCACATCCCCCGGAAGAGGCTCCCGCCCCCACCCCCCCCACGGACGGCCCGGTCAGAGCTGGTCAGGAAGGTGCCATCAGACCTGATACGTCTTGTGATCGCGCAGAAACCGCTTATGAGTGTCAGGTGCTCCTGCGGGGCCTGCCGAGTGCCGACCCACCTGACACTTCAGGGGTGGTCCGTGGGGACAGTGCCCGGCTCCCAGCAGAGCTGGCCTTTATCCTGGTGTGTTCAGGCTGCTGTCACGCAGCTCCGCGGACTGGGTACTTGTACACAGCACGGTTCTGGAGGCTGCGGTGCAGGGTCAGGCTGCCCCCATGCTCGGTGCCCCTCCCCTCCGGGCACGGACCTCCAGTTGTGTCCCCACATGGTGGAGTACACGGCATCTCTCTGGGTCCTCTTTCCTGGCCCTGATCACATTTAGGAGAGGAGCACTTAAGCACCTCCCAGCGGTCCCCACCTCCTAATACCTGAACTAGTTGGATTCACGTGCAAGGGAGAGGGGTCGTCAGCAGGTGTCATGGCAGCCCCTACCCTTGGGGACGCACAGGCAGCAGAGCTGAGCCGGGCTCCTGCGTGAGACCAAAGCCGCTGCCCGAAAGGGCCGTGTGGGCTTCTCTCAGGGTGGCCTCCCTGGACGAGTTGGTACCGTCCGTCAGCCAGTGCATTCCAAACACGGTCTCCTCCTCGGCCTCTCCCCAGCCAGTGAGTGAGCCTCACTATGGGGGGACGTTCACCAGGGGTGAATGGAGAGTCCCCAACACCAAACACCTGACCCCCCTGCCATCCCCAGCGAGGTCCAGAGTGAGTCTGGGTGTGGTTGCTGTGAAGGGTCAGTGAAACGTGTCACGTGGCTGGTGCGAGCACCGTGAGTGTTCAGGCTCCTCAGCCCCCAGCGTGAGAGCCCCTGAGCGGGGCATCCCCTCACCCAGCTTGTGGGAACGGAGCCTCCCAGGAGTCTGAGCCTCAGTGCCTGTCCCTCAGAACGTGGACGCCACTTGCCACGAATTCACGCGACCATGTACGGGGTTGGTCTTGAGTTTGGGAGTTAGATGGGGATACACAATGTGTGCAAGCGAGTAGGCACCTGGGGTAGGTGTCCTGAGCCCTCCATAAACCCGCAGAGTGAGAGGGAGTGTTAGACCAATCGGGCAGGCCGAGAAGGGGGTGGGGGGCAGCCAGCAGCAGGGGGTGGAGGGAAAGCGCGCCTGTCCCTGGAGTCGAGGCAGCTCTTGGTCCACCGAGAAGTGTAGCTTTGCAAAACCACCAAAGGATGTGAGCAGCTTTAACGTCCTGTTTAGAATTGTGTTTCTTCCTCCTCTTCCTCGTCCGTGCGTTCTGAAAATACAGCGGCGAAACGCAGAGACCGTTTGAGGGAGCGGTGTGCACGTGTGTGTGGTTTGGCTTTTGGCAAACTCCGGCATCTCTGGCGGGCAGGCGAGCCTCGCCAGGGCTTGGGATACAGACCCTTCCACATGCCCTTCTCCTACTTCCCTGTGACAGCATCAGCTTGTGAGCCCTTCTGTGGATCGTGGTGACGCCTCCGGTTCTCAGCCAGGCGGCCCCTGGTGCCAGAGCTCCTCTGTCCCTCCTCCCACAGCAGAGCCCGGGCCTGAGCAGTGCTCGTGGCTCTCAGAGGTTGCGGGCACTCTGTCAGCCCTCAGCCTGGCCTCAGACTTCTCTCTCCGTGAGAGTTTGGGAGGGTGTAGTCTGGCGGCTCTCGGGTGGTATCAGAGACATTGCAAAATCCCTCCATTGGTTAAAAAAAAAAAAAGGAAAAAGAAAAGACTGAGCAGGAAGGGAAATGAGCTCATAGAAATATGCAGCATTTTGATTGCACAGTTCTTCCAACCATATTTTTTTTTAAATTTTAACATTTATTTATTTTTGAGAGGCAGAGTGTGAACAGGGGAGGGGCGGTGAGAGGGAGACAGAATCAGAAGCAGGCTCCAGGCTCTGAGCCATCAGCACAGAGCCCGACGCAGGGCTCCATCTCACAAACCACGAGATCATGACTTGAGCTGAAGTCGGACGCTTAACCGACTGAGCCCCCCAGGCGCCCCTCCTTCCGATCATTTTTAAGGTTTCCCTTCCAAAAGGATTTGAAGTGGGTTACAATATCCGAAAGGCTGCAGTGTCTGCCTTCTAAGGGGTAAAACCAAAGAGGTTCGTCCAGAAGATTCAGAATAAGTAAATACGACCCGTTGTCTGAGCGCACACGCTGAATTTGGCCACCGGGTTCCTGAAGGACAGAGGCTTGGATTGGGTTCGTGGGTCGACGCCACTGACGGCAAAGTGGGACCAGCTGCACAGCGCATTGGGCTTGCTGGTCTTCGGGGCGCCCGCGTCCCTCTGCTCAGCCCCCGCGGGGGCTGCTGGCCGGCCCTCGGGCCCTGCGCAGGGAGGGTGCGCCCGGGTTGGGGCCCTCTGGCCCGAGGCATGCGGGGGTTGGCTCTGCCTGACCGGCGTCCTCATTAGATCACTGTCAACAGCCCCCCCAGCGCGGCTGACCTAATTCTAACGACTTTTTCTTTTGTCTGTCTTCTTCCTCCCGCCTGCCCGTCCCCCTGTCTGTCTGCCGCTCTGGTTCTCTAGTATAAATCTGTGTTTAGGTCCTACTCCCAGGATTTCGTGCCTCACAGCCAAGCTTCCGTTCAGCCTTTCCTCCCGTCTACCTCCTCTTCCTCTCCACACTTCCCGCCCGCCCACCAGTCCCAGAGCTCTGACTTGGCGGTGCGCGCCGCGGCCGGCCTGCCTGCCAGCACCGCGGACGGGCCCCTCTCGTCTTCTCGGGACAGCAGCTCTCTTGGGGACACGGTCTGCCTTCCTCCCGAAACCTCTCTCACTGACGCGCCCCCGACGCCTCCGGTGAGAACTCCGCGCGCGCACCCCTCCGCGCGGGGCTGCACGTTCTGAGCAAAGCGGGGCCGCCGTTCGTGAGTCCGCCACCACCTCCCCTCGGTGGCGGCCAGGCCTGCACCCTGTGGCTGCACGGCCAGAGCGAGGTCGGTGGAAGGTCTCAGAGTGAAACGGGGGCCTGCCTGTTTCCAGAACAGAAATGGACAGAGTTCCCACGAGATGGGGAGTTCGAGTTTCCGGAAAAAGATTAGTGACCATTTAGAGACAGTCATAAGCGCGAGACCGAAAGTGCGCCTCTTTTGCTGTTTGGTTGTGCGTTTTTCGGGGAAAATGCAAACCCCGGTGGAAGAAGAGTGCAGACAGAGGACTCTGGTGCTGCCGAATTCACCGAGCGCCCCGTCTGGGGTCAGGGAGCTGGCTCTTGGGGCCGTGAGGACGGGGGGTAGCCCAGTGGGGCCCAGTGAGGGCAGGCAGGCCGAGCGCGCAGTGAGCTGGCCCGTCTCAGTGCGTTGCCTCTCTCCCTCTGGGACCCCACGGTCCCCGGCAGTCCCCACTCCTGCAGCCTGGGGGTGGAGGGGGCCCCCTTCCTCCTGGGACAGGTTGACCGGCCCTTAACCTCTCTGGAGAAGAGCCAGCGGGAAACTTACGTCCCCTGTGTCATAGAGACAAGAGGTGGCGAAAGTGGCATCGCTGTCTGGCCTGGGAGAAGCGCCCCGTGAAGGGGGCCCTGGGCAGGGCCGGCCCAGCAGGCTGCTGTCTCTCTCGGAGCCATGACGGCTGCCTGGGGGCCCTGTCACATGAGCGCTTCCTCCCAGCCTGTCTCCCCAGAGTGACAGCGCCAGCGAGGAGGCTGGGGAGGGTGAACACGGCAGTGTGAACGCCTGTGGCCAGAGCTGCGAGGAGCTGCCGCTCTCTCCAGGAGGAAGTAGCCTTGGGGCCGCCTCTCCCAGCGTGGCAGGGTCGGGCTTTGCTTCAGCTGGGCTGGGCCTCCCGGTCCCTCGCCAGCTAGGCCCCACGGCCTTGCCCAGAGCCACCCTGGCTCGGTGGGGAGAGGCCGCGCCTCCCCATGGAGGCCCTCTCTTTGCTCTCAGGGCACGTGTGGCACTCTCCAGGCCTGGCCGGATGGGCCTTCTGAAAGTGTGAGGAGGCGGCGAAGTGTTGGCCTGGCCACGTGTCGGTCGCTCTCTGAGATTTCTCTCTGTCCCGTCTCCTGGTCTCAAGGCCCATCTTCTCTCCCACACCACCCAGCCTCCCAGGCCTTTGCCCCCTCCTCCTCCCGCTGCATGCTCCCTGACCCCCCAGGAACCGCTTCCCAGGAAGCCGGAAGCCGCGGGGTCTGGCAGGGAGACCCTGCTGTGCTCACGCGCCCTCCGTCCTGGGGAGCGGAGAGCACTGCCTGCCGTGGCCACCGTGGCCGACTTCGGCCCCTGCTTGCGACAGCCGTTCCGTTGAGCAGCCAGCTTTCCAAGTTTGGCTGCAGCAAGACGTGAGCGGGGTCAATAGCTTGAAAAGCAGGACGAGCCCCTTGAGAGCAGGTGCCATGAGGACTTGAGTCCTCCGCGGTGACCAGCTCACCGGGCCCAGCCCGTGAGAAGTGTGGTCGCCCCTGCTAAGCCAGCCCCCCGCCCGCCGCCACGGGCGCCCCCACGGCGTCTTCCCTGTGCACAGGAGGCGAGCCCCACCTCCGGCATCGGCAGGTCACAGAACACTTGGGCTCCGAGCCTGTCTGCGGAAGCTGGTTTTCCCCCGGCCTTCCCTCCTCGCCCGTCCCCATCTGTGACGCCCGTGCTGTCCAGTCCAGCCTCCACGCAGCGGAGTCCCTCCGCCGTGGCCACATCTGGTGCCAATGTCACCTTGAAGCACTCCCCATGAGGCCCGTTCGTGTGTTTGCGCTGCCCTCGTTTCTGTGGTGGCCGCGGTGGCAGAGCAGGGATGCCATATCACCGTGTTGTCACTGAGCGGGGTGGGCCCGGGCTGCTAGAGGGGGAAGGCTGGGTCTCATGCTGTCAAGTGGCCAGAGCCCTTGAAGCCAGAGCCGGGAGGCGGCTGTGCGTGGCGGTCCTGACACTGAACTAGGAGGTCAGCGGGCTTTGCAGCACCCTGGCAGGCACGGTGGTCAAGGTCACAGGTTTTGGAGGCGGACGATGCTGGGGTTGAGTCCAGGCTGTGGCCTCTTGGACAGAGCCTCCCACCTGCGTCTGTGTGTGTAAGGAGGCGCGGTGGTGGCGGCGGCGGCGGCCGGATGGGGTCCGGGAGGGGTCCCTGAGAGGGGGCACAGGGAGCCCTCGGCACAGCACCTGGCTGAGCAGCAGCCACCGCGGGTCCTTCCTTCCAGAAGGTGCATGGGATGGCAGCTGACAGAGGTCGTAAGTAGGGGCCCCGTTCGCTGTCCCCAAAGGCAAGACGCTGGTCCCAGGAGGGCCTTGTGCTTCTCCCATGAGGATGCTGGTCCCAGGAGGGCCTTCTGCTTCTCCCCTGAGGATGCTGGTCCCAGGAGGGCCTTGGGCTTCTCTCCCATGAGGATGCTGGTCCCAGGAGGGCCTTGTGCTTCTCCCATGAGTGACCACGTTCACAGCTCGCTTGTTCGAATCTCGCATTGCTCTGGAGGCTCAGAAGCCACTTGCAGGCAGGAGCGCCGGGAAGCAGGTGCTCCCAGCGCGGGGCACCCGTCACAATCCCCGCGCTGACTTCTCTTTTCAGGAATCACCAGCTACGAAAGACGGACACCCCAGAGACCCCTCATCGGGCAGCGGCGCACCCGGGAAGGAGAGCAGAGACGGTGAAAGGTAGGACGTGACGGGGTGAGCGGGGGCCGTGGGAGCAGGCAGCCGCTCGGGGAGAGCCGCCCGCACCCGCCGGCGCACAGGCCTCCGGGCTTTGTGTTTGCATTCTTGCCCTCTCAGTTACACACGCGCAGGGCGGAAAGCGTGGCAAGTGCAGAAACATGCGTGATGATCCCCCCTTACAGGCTCCATCCGGCAGTCGGTCTGCCATGGTTCCCTGATGATGTGCTCACGTACTGTCCACTTTGCAAAACACCCATGGCAGCATTTCAGAATTTTCTTTCTCAGATCCCAAGCCAACTTTCCTTGGCCTCTTCCAAGCTCAAGTGCAAAAAGGGAGTGTAAAAGACACCCGCTTGCCAAACTTTATATTGTGAGTGTCTGAATGTGTGTATATTCTGTTGTTAAGCCATTTGAAACGAAGTTACAGATGTGATGCTCAGGCTCTAAATACTTCCGGGTGCCTCCCGAAATATTTTAAAAGCCTCCCCAATTACAAGACCATTGTCAGCAAGACCTAAGAAAAGTACGCATAAATCGCCTTATATCATCCGATATGTAAGCCACCTTCCACTTCCCCAGTTGTCCCCAAAACCACCTGTCTGGCTTATTTTTTTGGAACCAAATCAGTCAGGTCTCGTTGCATTTAGTTGTGTGCCTTTATTTATTTTTTTTAAATGAGCATGAGGGTGAGAGGGGCAGAGAGAGAGGGAGACACAGAATCCGAAGCAGGCTCCAGGCTCCGAGACCGATGCGGGGCTCAAACCCACAAACCATGAGATCTGATGACCTGAGCCAAAGTCGGTCACTTAACCGACTGAGCCACCCGGGCGCCCCATGTGCCATTAACCTTTTGTAATGTTTCTCAGCATTTGCCCGAGTCAGACCTGACCAGGTTTAGAGACATGTAGTTGATTTCCGCACGGGTGGGACCTGCAGACCCACTCTGGCTCTGCCATCGGTCACTGTGTGGGGATGCTGCCTTCTTTGTGAAATGTTCCTCAGGGTCAAGGCTTTCCTCCGTCCACAGCCAAGGTTCAGCTAGCCCTGGGGTCGTGGACACCGAGCTAAGCAATACCCGCTTGCAGGCCTAGGCATAAATGGTTGAAGAGGTACTAAAATAGCAAGACACAGAGGAAAAATTAGGAAGCATTTGACAGGGGCCCGCCGAAGAGGGCCGCCCGCCCCGCCTGCTCTGGGCCGCTCTTCAGTGCTGTCCGCGCGGTCGGGGTCTGCCTGGTCCGTCCGCGCGGTCGGGGTCTGCCTGGCCCGCCTGCCCCAGCTAAGAGCTCCCCATGTATTACGCAAGGGATGGTGGGTTTTCTAGTTTAACACCTAGTAGCCGACAGTGTCCATGCCAAGCAGCAGGGACTCATAGGCTCGGCCTCTGGCTGCCCTGAACCCCAGGGCTCCGTGTTTCAGAGTCGCCGATGGGCCGTGTCCGAACAGAAGGACAGGCACGTTGACCACTTAGAAGCAATTCCAGAAACGTTCTCCTCCGTCCACAAAGGCCAGACTGCGGAGTGGACCCTGGAGGGACATGAAGCAGATGGTTCTTCCCACGCTGTGGGTCAGTCTGCTCCGGGCTCCATGTCGTACTGAGAGCACAGACTTTTATGTCCCCGATACTTAGGGTTAAAAATGTGGCCTGTGACCAGCCACAAGGCCAGCCTGTGCCTCACAGGATCCATGGTGGAAATCGTCAGAATAAAACAGGAAGGGGGGAGGGGTGCTGGGGGAAGTGTGGTGCCCACAGACCCGGCGTCTATCTGCTCCTGGAATGCCCCCTCGTGCCCCCACACCCCTCCTCTGCCAGCGGTTCTCGCCTGCTCCCCCTTCACCAGCCAACTCCTGCTCAGAGCTTCCGGCCTCAGCCTGTGCCCTGCCGCAGGGCCTGCTGCCCTGTAGCCTGGGCTGCATCCTGCTTGCCTTAACGTCCTCCTCTCCCGCCAAGCCCAGCGCCCCGAGGACAAGGGCCAGTCTGCCCAGCTCACGCTCTCCTCAGTCCCACGGAAAGGTGACCCTGGGAAAAAACTTGAGGAATGGCATCAACAGCCCTGCAAACTTTCTCTCCCAAGCTGCTCACCTTTTTGTGGTTTCT
Organism: Helogale parvula; assembly: GCA_004023845.1. Taxonomy (NCBI): domain Eukaryota; kingdom Metazoa; phylum Chordata; class Mammalia; order Carnivora; family Herpestidae; genus Helogale; species Helogale parvula. The sequence goes on along the minus strand of PJEM01005107.1, from coordinate 41,527 downwards.
GTCCTTGAATACCGACTGTGTAGATGGTGGCCTTGACAAAGAGTGACTGACCCCATCCCGTATTTAAACGGCCCAATGGAACCTTCTTGATCACTTTCTTAATCGTATCCATTTACAGATGGAGCAGAGAGCAGGAAATGCCCCAAGGTCACAGAGCTCATGAGTAGTGGTGCTGGACGCCCCCCACTGGGCCCCTGTGCCGGGCGTGGGGAGGGGTGGGCTTCCATGTTGGAGCCGCAGTCCCAGGTGGACTGTTCAGGGGTGGTCCTGACTCCTCGTCCTCACACCCTGACCGCACCGCCTCACGCCCCTGGGGCCCTGGACGCTGGGGCCTGTTGGACGCTTGCAACACAAACCACTTCTCCCTCCAGGGCCCCGAGGTCACCAGATGCTTTGGAGTTGGCCCAGCCGGAGGAGGAAGTTGACGAGCTGTCGCTCATCGACCATAATGAAATTATGGCAAGGCTGACCCTCAAGCAGGAGGTGAGGACAGGCCTCACTTGTGCGTCTGGTCCACGGAGGGATGAGAGGGCTTTGAGGAGAACGACCCAAGTGAGGCACCGACACCCCACACTTGCGAGGCCGCTTACACGGCCTTTGTCCTGACCCCGGGCCTGGGCAAATGGATGGACTCCTAGAGAAAATGCAGTGTCGCCTCTGTGGCACTTGGAGAGAGTAATCTTGGGCAGGTCATGTGACCTCTCAGTCCCAGAGGACAGGAATCTGGAGGGGATCGTAAGTGTGAAATCCACGGAGGGTGTGCAGCACAGAGTGTGAGCGTGGAGAGCCCTCATCGGCGTCAGCTGCCCACACGGTATTCCTGGCCAGAATAACCCGTGCTGGTGTCAGTGTTGGAGATGCGGGCGGGTTGAGAGGTCCCAGGCCTGGCCACTGCAGCCCCCTCCGTCCTGTGCCTTGTCAGGACGGCGGTTCTGGAAGCCCAGGGACAGTTTTGTCTAGTAGCCGTGACCCAGCCCTGGGGAGGGGACTTTTCTGGGCTCCAGCTCCGTGGGCGCACACAGAAGCACAGACATGGCAGTGGATATACCGCCCTTTGCACAGTGCACTGGGCTGGGTTAGGCTGGGCTGGACTGGGCTGCGCTATGCTCTGGGCCGGCCGAGCTGGGCTGCAGAGTGTAACAGGGAAGGCAAGGCTGGTGGGAACCCTGGGGCAGGTGGCTTCTCTGCAGAAGTGATGTTTTGTGACCCTTCCCAGAAAATCCGGAAAAATCGAGTCAGGGGCGTGGCTGCCCTCCCCCTTAGCCGGAAACACACGATGCTCTCAGGACTCGAGTCTAAGCATGAAAGCACGCCTGAGCCTGAAAGTGCCTGCCTGAGACTTCGGGCTGGGAGCCCACTGGGGCTGCCGGGGTGGGTGTCCTTCAGGGTCGGGGCAGGAATCCGGGCTCTCAGACTCGCCTGCTGCCAGCTCTCTTTGGCTCCAGGCAGGTAATGGGCTAATGCCTCTACCCACATGAAAGACTTGTCCCTTATTTGTTAGATGCAGCCGGTGTCCTACAAGCAACGTCAGGCATAATCAAGCGTCTCTGTGACGCTTTCAGGCGCCTGTGAGGGCTCCCTGTGGAGAGACTTGACTCCTCCCACCTGGGGAAATGGTAGCGCAGGGCAGCTGGCCCCAGTTGCGGGAGCGAGCGAACCCACAGGGAGCCCCACAGGCCCTGGCAGCCTGGCCTGCCTCCCCATGGGGTCCCGCCCTTCCCAGCGGGAGCACTGCCCTCCCCACTTCTGGGACCCCGGGGTTGGTGAGGAGGGAGAGATCCAATAGTACCATCATCCCCCCACCCCACAGTGACTCAGAGCAGTGAGCCCTGGTGTCCAGGCAGCTCCCAGAGGGGCTGCAGTCTGTCCTGCCCGGCGAGCACGGAGAGCTGGGCCGGCCGCGTGGGTACACTGCCCCTGGGTGGCAGAGGGCGGAGGGAAGGGGGCCCCGGGGTCTCCACGGCACGGGGACTTGGCCATCTCATCCCTCCCTGGAGGCCGAGTTCTGCACGCCCTGCACTGCCCCTGTCATTTCAGGGTGACGACGGGCCGGACGTCCGCGGCGGGTCCGGAGACATCCTGCTGGTACACGCCACTGAGACCGACAGGAAAGGTGCGGCGGCCTTTGTCTGTGTCACGGCGCTCAGGTCACCGTGAGGACAGCCCACCCTGGGGGATGGGGCCAGGCCCCCTGCTTCCCAGCCCTGTCGGGGTGTGTCCTCCGCTGGTGAAGGGTAGCGACGACCCCAAGGGCCCTCAGGGTCGGCAGAGGGGGACCTTCAAGTGCAGAGCTCGGCACCCAGTGGGCGCTCCCCCCTCGGTCCCTCGAATAACCACACGTTCAACCATGTTAACGTTCTGGCGACATGTGGGTAGCTTTTTCCGCTTTTCCTGATGTTTGACCCCCCACGTTATTCCAGACCACTGGGCAGGTTTCTCTCATGGGGTTCCTGGCACGTGTTCTGGCTGGGAGCCTCGGGCCCAGAGCGGTGGCAGCGCTGTCACAGGCGGGGGTTCCGACCCTCCGCATGCGGCCGCCCCGGTCAGTGTCCTGACCCCGCTGGCAAGGCCGGAGAAGCTGGGCACCCGGTGTTGGGTGGACGCCGTGCTGGCCCCAGAGCTGTCATGCCCGAGTCCCAGCAGGGAGAGGAGGAGGAGGGCGGTGAGGAAGGCACCACGACCTTGGCCTCAGTCAGGACAGGGACGGGCGTCTGGTTTTCTGTTGACGTCTTTGAAAATTAGTGAAAAGGTGACGTGACAGCAGGATTGAAGTCAGTCGTGGGAAGGAAACCTTACACCACCCATCCTAGTTGTGTAAATGGCTGTGTCTCTGTTTTTATAGTAGGTTTCCCAAAATAATGTTATGCAGAATGATTCTGGGAATCTCTAAGTTATGAAAATAGTACAGAAATCTTCACGTTGCAGAGAATTTGAAAAACAGAGAAAAAGAAGAAAGGACTCCTACAAATTGACCATAGCCACAGTGTTGCCTTCTGGGCTTTCTTCACCCCCAGTTTCTTTGGACTAGGGCAGAGCCTGGTCCTGGAGACTGAGTCCAAATCCAGGCATAGCCCTCTCCCCCTCCCCCTGCCCGGCCTCAGCTCCTCCGGCTGCTTGAAGAGCTCAGCGGCGGCACAGGGACAGGGAGGTGCACGGAACCCCCCAGGCCAGCACGGCAGAGGACGGCACTCGGGGAGCAGCGCTCACTGTGCTGCGCTCGCTCCGCTTGGCTGCGGCCGGCCGCCCTCCACTGGGCCAAGAGCAGTTCTCATTTTCCTCCAAAAGGGCTGAAGTGAGAGCTGGCTCCCGTCCTCGGCTTGGAGTGGTGGGCTGTGCTCCCAGGCAGGCGTGTCTCGGTGCTCCCTCACAGGCGCCCTGATCCCCCACAGGCGTGGCCAGCTGCAGCCCAGGCCAGAGGGCAGGGCAGGCCAGGCTGGAGCCTGCCGCCGCCTGGGGCCTCCCCTGGATCTCATTCAAGGAGATCTTGAAGCTGCAGGGAAACAAAGACATTGGTCCATGGGATGGACTGGGAGGGGCAGAGGCTTCGGAAGCAGGCCTTGGCCTGTGTGGGGCCCACCGCTGCCTCCTTGCCCCTGCCTCTTTGAACAAAGCCCAGGTTAGCGGTGAGCCGGTGAGGGGAGGGGTCCAGGGAGGAGGGGCTGGGGCACGGAGCCGCTGGGCCGTGCTGTGCGTTTTCAGCCTGTGAGCTGAGCTGTCCTCACACCAGCCAGCCCCACCCCTCTGCTAGTCCTCTAGATTCTTCCACTTGGTGGGCTGGGGGCCGAATGAGAGAAGGTAGAGAAGGGGTCTATGTCCAGAGATGACCGTGCGTTTAAACTAGGTGTGGGTGTCACGCTCGGCCTCACCGTGAGCAGCACACATTTTGCAGCCCAGTCAGGACCCCGACCTCAGCTCGGGCCCAGAGCTAACTGAAGTTCATGAGCCTGGCCAGACCGTTTGTGACGGGGAGTGTCCTGCATTTACAACATTCCGCAGGGCAGGGGAGTGAGGGGTCCTGCCCGACTGCCAGGCCAGGCTTCTCCCAGTTGGCCTTCCCCGTCCCTGGCGCTCGTGTGTTCCCACAGCGCGCCAGGCTGTGCCCCTTCAGCCTTGTCCTCGGTCTCTCGGTACATGGATCTTTGCTCCTGGTCGCCGCCCCCCACAGTGTCACCTGTGACTTAGTTCCAAAGTGCCGCTGCTCAGTTGGGGTTATTTTCTCTCTGCCCGCGATGCCGCCGGGCCTGAGGACGGCCAAGCAGCCCTCAGCGTGCCGTCGGGGCGGCGGATACGTGCGGCAGGTGCGCTGCCGTCTTCGTCCCCTGCCGCTGCTGGCATCACTCCTCAGCCGTTCCCCCTGCAGATTTGGTGCTGTACTGCGAGGCCTTCCTGACCACCTACAGGACCTTCATCACCCCAGAGGAGCTCATCAAGAAGCTGCAGTACCGATATCCTTTCCTGGAGCCTCGGGCTGGGCCTGCTCTCCAAGCCTCCGTCCTCGCCCAGGGGCTGAGCTGGCATCCGGGGTTGTGGGCGTGCCGCCTGATAGCAGTCATGCTCACCACGGAGTCCTTAAAGGGGTTTGGAATTGGCACTCCCTGGAGGGCGGGAGCGCCCAGGCCTCAAAGAGACCCAGGTCAGTGGCACCTGCAGCTTCTGAGCTGCGCCCCAGGGCGTGGAGGTGACAGGCACCACGTGTGCGACCTCAGGAGTAGGCATGGCCGCTCTGCCTGGTGGCAGACCCAGCAGTGGACAGAAACGCCACGTCCAGGCAGAATTGGCTCCCGCCCCTCAGCCGCATCTGCCCTAAAGGGCTTACCCCTTCGAGGGTCTGTGCAGTGGCAGTTGAGGAGGGCCCGTGGCCCTGGGACCCGCTGTCATGGCCTTTCTCTCAAACCTGCTCGTCTGAAAGGCCGTCCAGCCCAGGGTTCCCCACTCCTTGGCCACCTCTCCATGTCACAGCCCACGACTGCCATCTGCTGGACCAGCCTTGGGGCAGGAAGTCCTGACTTGTCCCAGTGGTCTGCCTGCCTTTTCCTGTGTGCCCTGAGGCTGCCCCCGACCCGGCCTCCTGTCTCCTGCAGACCTCTGTCCCTCTGTTCGCTGTCCCCGCTCCCCAGCACTAGCGCACCTGGTCCCCCAAGACGGACTTGGACAGTCTGCGTTCAGTTGCTCACAGGCGTGGCTCAGCAAGTGGCAGTAACACACTTGAGAACTTTCTAGTGCCGAGCAGGCGCTCCGCTCTGACCCTGCTCGCTGTGTTACTGCCGTGTTGCGGACGGTGCCGTTGTATCACTGCCTGTCCTGTGACCACGGAAATAGGCTCGGAGAAGGCAGACGACCGTGCGGCAGGTTGGTGGAGAGTGGCCACCGAGATACCCCCAAGCTCGGGCTCCCAGAACTTGCCCTGCTCAGCTGCTTCAGGCATCGATGGGCAGGCTCAGATCCTGTCCCCAGCCAGCTAGTGTGCCCTTGCTCTGGGCTCTGGGGACAGTCCTTGGTGTGTCCTCACCCCTCTGGTGTCCCGTGGATCACTGGAAAGCAGGAAGGACAGCCAGAGAAGGGCCAGGAGAGGATGGCAAGGATCTGTGACTCCGGGCAGAGACCACGGCCTTGGGGAGGTCAGGAGGGCCTCAGGGGTTGGACTGGCTGCTTTGGGGGAGGGAGGGAACCCAGGCAAGAGCGGAGGATGCCCCTCTGGGCCGTGCCCCTTCCCCGGAGACTGGGGGGCTTTAGGGCACATGGACTTTGACCACCTTTTTCCAGCTGAGGCCCAGCGAGGCGTCCTGTGGCGGTTCAGGGGGTCCCGAGGGAAGGTTCCATGGGGACCGACAGAGGGATGGGGCCTCAGGAAGCAGGGGAGCGGCTCCCAGGTGAGCATGCCTCACCCACAGGGCTCCTGGGCGCCATTAGCACTCCCTGAAGGGCAGCCCTCCCCTCCCACCGCACCACCCCTGCCTATGTGAGAATGCCTTTCTTTAACCCGCACTCCACGTACGAGAAGTTCTCTCCCTTCGCCGACACGTTCAAGAAGCGCGTCAGCAAGAATACGTTCTTCGTGCTGGTGCGGGTGGTGGACGAACTCTGGTGAGTGTCTGCCCGTGAGGTGCCAGGGAGGCAGGTGCGGAGCCCTTGGGCATGCCTGGGTCCCTCCCCCCCCCCCCACTGCCAGGGCCCCAGGCTTCCCTGCAGAGAAGGGGCCATCCATTCCACCAGCTTCTCTGTAAGAGAGAAGTTCCTGCCCACTTTAACAAGACCCCTGGGGAGAGTGACCCTCCCACCCAGGCCTGCCACACACACGTGTAGGCCTGACCTGTGGCAGCTGTGCCCTCAGCCACCACCTGTCTGCTCTCCTCGGCCCCTCCATGCCCCCCCCCCCCGACTTGGCACTTGCCAGCACCATTCACTTAACAAGTACACATCTGGCCGGCCCCTTTCCTCAGTCTGAAGAGTCATGGGGAAGAAGCCGGGGGGCCATGCCTTCAGGGCGGCCTTGGTCTGTAACCGCACAGCCTCGCACCCCCACCCCCGCACCCGTGCTCAGAAAGTGCCGTGCAGAGGAGGTCAGGAGCGTCCTACAGGCGGCTGGGCTGAGGGGCTAGGACTGCTCAGGGACTGTCACCGGGGTGGGACCGGGAGCTTCCTCTGGGGCGGGATTTACACTCGAATGTTTCTGTAGCCCAGGCACTTACTCGGGCCTGGTGCTGGGCATGGCTGCTGTGTGTCACCGGTGGGACCGTCCCCCACGCTGCTGGTCGCTGCCACGTGACCCTTGGGATTTGTGAGGTGGATCTGGGCCCAGCAGCAGCCCCTCCCTGTGCTGGGCCCCTGCCCCTCACCCTGCGGCCTTGACCCCCAGCCTAGTGGAGCTGACGGAAGAGATCTTGAAGCTGCTGATGGAACTGGTCTTCCGCTTGGTGTGCGGCGGGGAGCTCAGCCTGGCCCGCGTGCTCCGGAAGAACATTCTGGACAAGATGGACCAGAAGAAGCTGCTCAGGTGTGCCAACTCCGACCAGCCCCTGGCCGCCAGGGGGGTGGCCGCCAGGTGAGTGTCCAGCGTGGCGTCTGCGGCTCACCCCCTCCGCCGGCAGCTGCACCCGCTAGCAGCCTGCCCAGTTCCACAGCTCAGGGGCCTGCCCTGAGGTTAGCCCAGCGGGGGCCCCAGGGCCTGGGCCTCTTCCCCAGAGTCATGATGTGTGACCGGTCCCCTTTTACCAGGAAGCGAGGAGCCAGGACGGGGGCGGGGGGGTGGCGCGCCTACAGGGACAGGAGACAGGCGAATGCATTTCAGGCTGAGGTCAGCTCTGGTCTCCCCAGCACTAACCTGGCAGCTGCCGCCCCTTTCCCCCACTGCCCCGAGCATTCTGGAGAACCTGTGTGTATCTCCGGGCTGTAGCGTGTCCCATGCCCCAGCCACACGTTTGTCGATGTATCACTTCTTGTCAGCGTTTTGGCCTTTAGCCCTGGGGCGCCATCTCTGCTCCCACTGGGCCCCCGGTCCCCGGCCCGAGTGCAGGGTGGCCCCATCCCACTGCCAGTAAGCTCTGAGGCAAGGCTTGGGGTCTGCTCCCTCTGGCCCTGGCGCTGAGGCCACAGGGGTGCCACCGGCTCCTGCCGTCCCGTCCTGACCGCTCATCTCGGGCCTCTGCCTTCTAGGCCGGGGACGCTGCATGACTTCCACAGCCATGAGATAGCCGAGCAGCTGACTCTGCTGGACGCCGAGCTCTTTTATAAAATAGAGGTACGGCCGGGTGAGCCACTGCTGCTGGTCCCTAAACAGGAGAGACTGCCCATCGTGGGGAAGCCAGAGGGCTCCTCTCCCATCCAGTCTACTTCCTTTTTCAGATTCCTGAGGTTTTGCTTTGGGCCAAAGAGCAGAATGAGGAGAAGAGCCCCAACTTGACCCAGTTCACGGAGCACTTCAACAACATGTCCTACTGGTAAGACGGGGCTGCAGCGTGACGCCCCCGTTCTCTGTGGCAGCGCCTCTGAGTGGGTTCCCACGGGTGGGGGGAGGTGCCCCCTTCATTCCTCCCAGCTCCTGCCCAGGCCCCAGGCATTCACTGGGAACTGCAGGCAGAGAGCAAGGGCAGGGACGGGCCAGGGCCGATCTGGCATGGTTGAAGGGGCCACCTGGAGGCTGAGACGGCGTGCCGGGATCGATTAGTAATGTCTGCCATGGGGGGGGGGGGGGTGCTGTGTTCCTTCCTGCACTGATCACCGCCAGTCCCCGAGCTGCCAGGCGGCCTCTGTCTGAAAGAGAACAGCTACGGAGGGTGTTGTTAATACTTTAATTTAGCCCTGAATTCTTAGAACAGAATGAAGCCCAAAGGTGTGTTTACACTGTAATATGTAACAGCTGTTCCAGATGTGACTCCAAGGTGCCCACAGCCTCTCCGCATCAGGTGGAGGATGGTCAGAGTGTGGCAGCCACGCTGCCCTGCACTGCTGCCACTGACAGAGCATCCAGTAGTTTTAGAGGCTCTGGGGACTGCTTTTCTCCCCGTCACAGGAGGCACCCCACCCCTCAGCACTGTGAGCTCAAGCGTAGCAAACCGCCATGGGACATGGTGGCTTGTAGGGCAGACGGAAGCTGCCCACGGCCCCCTGCTGGGCACACCCCTCAGGGTTCCACGGAGGAGGCGCAGGCAGGGCCCCTCAGAGCCACGGTCCTCAGGGTGTGCTCAGGGCAGGCGCCCTGCAATGGGGCCAAAGACCAAGTGAAGGTGGCTCTTCCTGGGGTGAGTGGCAGTGGCCCCTGGGGAACCCCAGAGGCCTTGAGGCTGTGGTGACGTCCTCTCACCAGGCCGGCCTTCTTCTCGAGGTGGCTCCTCCCCCACGCGCTAGTCTGGAGGCCACGTGAGGAGCACTCCCAGCCCCCATGGTGCCGTGGCCTGTGCTCAGCAGGAACTCGCTGATGCCCTAGAGCCTTTTTATGTGCTTGGACGGCTGGAGGGCCCCATCATGGCGTGCGGCCTCCTGCCTGTCCCTGGGGTGCCATGAGCTCCTTGAGAGCAGAGACGGGGCCTGGGCTTGGCAGGTGTCCTCATCCATCGCCACCAGGGCCACCTAGGGGTGTGGAAGGAGACTGGTCAGCTCAGCGGTCTCTCTGGTTCATGCAGGGTCCGCTCCATAATCATGTTACAAGAAAAAGCCCAGGACAGGGAGAGGCTGCTCTTGAAGTTCATCAAGATCATGAAGGTAACCGCGGGCGCCCCGCCCAGAGTCCACTCCTCTGGGCTCCAGGCCTGCCTCACGGCCTCCCCTCCCTCCGCAGCACCTACGGAAGCTGAACAACTTTAACTCCTACCTGGCCATCCTCTCGGCCCTGGACTCGGCTCCCATCCGCAGGCTGGAGTGGCAGAAGCAGACCTCGGAGGTGAGGGGCTGGGGGGCGGGGGTCTGCCTGGCCCCTGGCACGCCAGCTGTGGCGGCAGGTGTCTGCTCTGCCCCCCACCATCACCTGGGTTTTCCGGGGCTCAGCTCTGATCTTCGCGGCTGGTGCTGGGGTCGTCCCCTCACAGTGTCCTGCCACGTGGGTCCCAGCTTCACCTGCTCCTTCTGCCCGTGCTTCTGGAGGGGCTGCTCTGGGCTGGGGGGCCACACTGGTCACTGCGGACAGGCTAGACATAGCGGATGGTTTCTTTAGGGCAGGTGCCCCAGGGGAAAGGTGGGGAGGCCCCCTGAGGAGACCCAAGCAGGACGAGTTTCCTGGGAAAAAGGGCCTCCCCGATGGAGGGGACAGGAGGGCACACCCTGGGAGTTTGGCACCTTCAAGCAGCAGGACAGAGGCCAGCATGGCCCTGTCCCTAGGGAGGGGACCTGCTCTGGACCAGGAGGGCCTTGGGGGGAGGAGTCTGGCAAAAACTGGACCTTTATCCTTGTATGAAGAGGTTCCTTGAGAAGAGAGGCAAAGCCCCTAGGGGCTGGGTGCCAGCTGGGCCACTCAGGTGTCGTCTCAAAGTATGACACAAAGGGAGAGTTGTAGGCCAGCGTCGTGTTGTGTGAAGTGTGAGACGGGCACAGCAGCCGCTCCAGGAACAAGTAGGAGGTCCTGAGGAGGGAAACTTCGGGGGGAAGAGACGAGCTGGGGAAGGGGGGATGGCAAGGACCCCATGCCGCATGCAGGAAGGGCAGAGGCAGGCCCAGGCGGGACACAGATCACGGCGTGCTCTAGAAGCCCACTTGGGCCCCCGCCCTCACACACCGCCCCTCCTGCGCAGGGCCTGGCCGAGTACTGCACGCTGATCGACAGCTCGTCCTCCTTCCGTGCCTACCGGGCCGCCCTCTCCGAGGTGGAGCCCCCCTGCATCCCGTACCTGTGAGTAGAGCCCCTCCCGTTGAGGCTTCCTCCCGGACGGTTCTACTTCTGACTTTAAAACTGGGGGCACCCGGGGGGCTCCGTCAGTTCAGCGTCTGACTTCGGCTCAGGTCATGATCTCACGGCCTGTGAGTTCGAGGCGCCCTCGTCAGGCTCTGTGCTGACCGCTCAGAACCTGGAGCCTGCTTCAGATTCTCTCTCTCTGCCTCTCCCCAACTCTTGCCCTTCCTCCCTCTCAAAAAATATTTTACTAAAACACTTTTGTAAATGTATAAGTAAAACATGCTCCTTGTTATACAATTAAAGAGGAAGGAAGGGCCCAGCTCTCCCATCTCCCCGGCCAGCGTGGTGACTTCCGGCCACCCACCCCGCTCTGTATAAAGGGGCTCAGAGAGGGCTTCCCCAGGTGTGAGCACAGACTAAATGGGGCTCTGGGGGAAAGGCCTCCTCTGGGCACCCACTTAAGGAAACAGTAGGAAGACTCCCAGCCGGGCAGGTTTCCTTGTTAGCAGAGCCCGTAATAAGCTGGTGGCCCTTGGGAAGCTCCGAGAGGGGGGAGGAAGGCGCAGCAGGTCCCGGGGCTGCCGCCAGGGTGGCCGCTGGGCCCTGCGAGGGCGCCGTCTGTGCCCCATCGCTCACCTAGTGGCTCCACGCCCCCGGCAGTCAGAAGCGTGTTACCGCACCTGTTAACAGAGCCCAGAGTTCGGGGGGGGGGGGGGGGAAGGCCTGGAGGTCCTCTCTCTGGCACAGTTCTCCTGTACGTGTGCTATTTGACAAGGCTCGTCCAGCACCAGCGCTGGCTTTCCCGGGACCCACGGGTTGTAGGTCTGGAAGTCCCTCCCGCCGGGACAGCCGGGCACAGCGTGCAGGCCATGAGCGGGCTCCTCCGGCCTCCCAGGGGCCTCATCCTGCAGGACCTCACCTTCGTCCACCTGGGCAACCCGGACCACATTGGCGGGAAGGTGAACTTTTCCAAGCGCTGGCAGCAGTTCAACATCCTGGACAGCATGCGGCGCTTCCAGCAGGCGTGAGTGCCGCCGCCCGGCCCCGAGCTGGGCGGGGGGTCACGGAGATGGGTGCCCGCTGGTTCCCTGCATGTCACTAGAGAAGCTTCGGGGGAGGGAGGGGTCCCCATGCCGCCTCTGACTGGTGCCCACCACCCCCAGGCACTATGACATCCGGAGAAATGATGACATCATCAACTTCTTCAACGACTTCAGCGACCACCTCGCGGAGGAGGCCCTGTGGGAACTGTCTCTGAAGATCAAGCCTCGGAACATAACGAGGAGGAAAACAGACCGGGAGGAGAAGACCTAGACGCCGCTGCCGGGAGCGAGCGAGGAGAGCGCTGCTCGAGGGCAGCCCCGACGGCAGTTCCGGGACCTGGAGGGACTTTGGACCTGGCCCCCAGCGGGCTGCACGCGGCCCAAGGCCGGGCGGGCACGGACGCCAGGCCCTCAGCAGAGCTGGCAGGCAGGTCTCGTTGCTGATTTGTGAGCCCGTGGTTTGGTTTTGGTTTCTGCTTTCACTTCTGTACTCCCTCCCCCCGCCGCCTGGGAGCCGCGCAGGGAGGGCAGCAGCCCCGGGAACTCCCTACCCCTCCCTGGGTCCTCGGGTCCCAGAGCTGCCGAAATGACACGCGAGTGAGGACCCTGGGGTGGGGGGCAGCGCTGGACTCCCATGAAGGGGATGGTGCGGCCAGGTGGGCTGAGAGCAGAGAAGACCCGGGGAGGCCCCTTCCAGCAGCCCCAGAGCTGGCGCTGCCAGCACCGGCCCTCACAGCGGTCCTCTGTCCCGTCCTCTCTCCTGTCACCTAGTCCTCTGGGGAGCTGGCGAGTGGGTTTGGAGAGCGGAGGGTGTTCCGTGCAGGGGCAGGCCCGCGGCCCCTCCGCTGTCGCTTGCTGTGTGCCTTAAACTCCATCTCCTGCCCCGTGGGCTTCCCTCCCACCTACCTCCATCTGGTGGGGCCAGGAGCGCATCGAGACCTGGGAGGGATGGGGTGTCCCTGAGCGGACAGGGGCCGCACGGCCACAGCGGTGGCTGACGGGCCACGGCGCCGACCCTGGGTGGCCCACCTCCTCCTCCGGGAGGACGTCCTCCCTGCTGGAAACCTCTCTCGCTGCTGCGGCTGACGGTCTGCGGCAGGGTTGCAGGGAGCTCCCGCTGCCCCCGCGCCCGGGCCTTTGCTGGCTGAGCGCTCCTGGACTCGGTCAGGCAAACGCCAGGCTCTGACTTCCTGACCAGTCACTTCGAGTCCTTCGTGGGTGTTGAACAGTCTTCTCCGCTCTCGTGTGTGGTCCTGTCTGTAGAGGAGAGAACAGCTAGGAAATGCCAGTGACGTCCCCGTGGCCGCCATCTGGCGGCGACAGCGCTGAGGGTGGGCTCGCTTCCCACTCTGACCGCTCGCTGCAGTCCTGTTCTCCCCCTGCCCAGCCCCGCTGGCGGCCGTCTCCGCCTCACACACTGGTCAGGTGGGCGTCTGGGTGCTGCCCTCCCCCCTCCTCCTGGAGCCCTGGGCAGTCGGGGCGACCCCGTGCGTGAGGACCACAGGGGCCGTGTGTGTTTAACTTATTGGCCAACGGGTTCCCACCCCGCGCCCCCGAGGCACCCTCAGGGAGCTGCCAGCCCTGGGCTCGGACTTCGGTCCTGGGGACGAGAGTGGGGTGGCGGAAGGGCAGGCGCACGCCAGCCCGGGACGACCCCAGCCCTTCAGAAGCCCCTCCCCTCACCTTCCGTTGTAAGATACGCATCCGCCCCACTAACCTGGCTGACCGCGCCATCTTCCTGCAGACATTTCAAACCTGTAACTTTTATATGAAAGGAAAATAAACACAGATGAAAGCTGTGTCCCAGTGACCGAGCTGCCGCCTCCCAGACAGGGCTTCCGGCACATTCCGGGTGCGGTTCTGCATCCCGGTCTGGCTGCTGGGGGGTGTTGCAGGGTGGGCTAGAGGTCACCAGTCCTGGTCTGGAATTTTCCCTCCTAGGCCTTGTGCTTCAGAAGTGGATTAATGCACAAGCCCTATCCGGCCCCCCCTCAGACCCAGCATCCTGGAAAAACAGATTTCTAGAGTGGAATTCAGGGGGCACAGAGGCACCTAGAGCTATGTTCCAAAGCCCCTAAAGCACATCTTTGAAGGTGCACCTTCTGCAAGATCCCCTCCGCCTGCCACACACAGGCTTAGAAACAGTCGCAGGAGTTCCAGTCTGTTCTGGCTGAGGTGGGCTAGGTCTCCACCGAAGGTGAGCCGTTGGACTTATTCCCAGCCTGCCTGTCATCCCCGTGTCCGAGAGAGACTGAGCGAGCAGGGAGCCCCTGAGTCCTCCACTACCAATGAACCAAGAACCAGGCTGGTCTGGGCCCAGGCCCCCTGCAGGTGGCTGGGAGGGGACAGGCCAGGTGCGGATGTGTGCACTGAGCCTGCCGACCAGGGCTGCAGGGCCTGGCTGCCCCCCCCACCCCACCCCCACCCTCACCCCGGTGAAGCACCTGGGAACCTGCATGTCCAGCCCAGCAACTTGGGATCCTCAGACGACCTGAGGAGGACACTCCCAGCTGCCCTCACGCCCCGTTCGGACCTCAGATCCACCGGCAGGGCCGGTCTCCCGGGGGCGCGATGGCCTCACACTGCCCGCTCCAGTGGGCTGAGCCGCAGGCCCTTCGCGGTCGTTTAGAGCTTTGTTTGTTCGCCAGTTTGTTGCGTCCACCAGGGGGCACTGTCGAGGAAGGCGGTCGCGCGGGGTCCGCGTGGTTCTAGTCCTGTTTGCCGGGAACACCCCGCGGGGGCCTCACCCCGGGCTCGTCTCCCGTCCTGGTTCTGCAGCCGGCGGGGCAGGTGTCCCATCTTCCTCCTCCGAGGGTCCGGGAGGGCCCGGCGAGGTGGTCCCTGATGCAGGCCTGGCACGCTGCACCCGTCATCACGTCCACACACCCGGGCCTGCGTACCGGGCACCCTGCAGACCCTTCGTTCGGTCCTCTTAACTAAAAATCCCCACAAGTGAATTAGAGCCGTGGTAAATGCCACAAAGAAGCGGAGTCTGGCTTGAAATCCACCCCCAGACGTCAAGTCCAGACAGCGCGGCAGGTGATTCGTGCCGAACGAGCGGCTCCAGGCCCACGTGCGCGCCCCGGGGACCGGAGGGGACACGCGCCCCAACTCGCTTTGAGCGAGTACAGCCCTGACCTCAAACCCAAGACAAGAGCCCCAAAAAAAATTACAGGCAAATACTTGCACAAAACTTGTAAAATAATCTTAGCCACCCCACACCAACAGTGTGTAAAACTCTGCACGCTCCTTCAGAGGCAAGGTGTCCGCTAGACACCTTGTCCGGGTCATCTGGCCACCCCTCCTTCCCAGCACCTTGCTGGCAGGGCCCCGAGAGCCCGTCACCGTGGGCGGGGCACAGCGTGTGACACCCTTAGACTCGAGGCGTGGAGAAGGCAGAGTTCCACGTGCAGGGAAACCAGACTGCGACCACCCCCGTTAGACCTGACGTGAATAAAAACCGAACTTGCGCTCAGCTGCGGAGATTTCGGGGTCTGTAGATTCTCCCCGCACGGCCTCGCTGCTCCCGGATGAACCCCCCTCACAAAGGAAGAACACCATGTAATCACCTCGGTCGTCAGAAGGGCCTTTGTCGGGAATGCAGCACCCAGAACGGTGGTTTAAAACTCCTAGATAGAAGTCAGAAACTTCCTTGATCTGGTAAAAGTTACCTTCCAAAATCCCACGTAGACGTTATACTTAATGTTGAAACATTCAGAGCGTCTCCTTTAAACCCAGAACAAGGTAAGGGTCCTAGCATGTTGCCTGCTCCTTGCTGCACTGGAGATCCTAGTCGACGCTGCAGGAAAAAGTGACAAGGGATTCACCAAGAAACCCCGCCGGGCCGCCCGGCGCTAGAGCAAGCCGCTCTCATCCCCGGGTCAGGAGGCCAAGCCCCGCACTGGACACAGAGCCTACTTGAAAAGAAAGAATCCACCAAGGCAGTTAGCTGTACAGTCAGGTAAAAAATTGAGTGTGTTCCTACATACAGTCAACCATTTAAAAACTCTTAAAAGGCCCCATTTACACTGCTGTCCCAGGTCCTGAAGGTACCAGGAGTAAGCCCACAGCAGAGGAGCGAAACTTTCAGCCTCAAAAAAAAGGCTCTAACAATTGTATGTCTGTATGTAGCCACCAAAGGACACGTGTACATAAAGCGAGTGTCCACAGACCTGAGGGGGAGGGGACAGCAGTGCAATAATACAGGACCTCAGTGCCCCACTCACACCGAGCGACAGATCACCCACAAGGAAAGCCAGTAAGGGGCCATCGGCCTTAAGGGACACACGAGCCCAGATGGACACGAGCCAACGTTCCATCCAAAAGCAACAGGACACACAACTCCGAGCGCCCGTGGACGGAGCAGACCCGTTGGGCCACAAAACAAGCCTTAATGAAATTAAGACTGAAATCCTATCAAGCATCTTTTCTGACCAGAATCGTGTGAAAAGAGAAAGCCGTTACAAAAGGAAAACTAGAAAACTGTTCTGCGGAGAGTAAACGACATGCTGCTAAGCAACCCCTGGGTCAGAGGAGAAATCCGGAAATACCTTGAAGCGAAAACGGGAATACGACGCGCCTGACGCGTGGGGTGCGGCCGATGCGGTTCTGAGCGGGAAGGTGACAGGAGGAAACTAAACCTGACCTTACCGTCAAGGAACTGAAAAAAAGAACACATGAAGCCCAAAGTTAAGAGAAGGAAGGAAATAAAGATCAGAAATAATAAAACAGGGGCGCCCGGGGGGCTCAGTCGGTTAAGCATCCGACTTCGGCTCAGGCCGTGATCTCACAGCTCCTGGGTTTAATCCCCGCGTTGGGCTCTGTGCTGACAGCTCAGAGCCTGGAGCCTGCTTCCGATTCTGTGTCTCTCTCTCTCTCTGTCCCTCCCCTGCTCACTCTCTGTCTCTCTCTCAAAATCAAACAGACATTTAAAAAAATTTAATGCTTTAAAAAAATACATAAAATAGACATTAAAATATAATAGAAAAGATGATTGAAACTAAGAGCTGGTTCTTTGAAAAAATGAACAAAATACACTCCCCAAAAGTACTCAATCAAATGAAAATGATGTTACGGCTGAAAAAGGCAGGGGGCACCTCGCAGGCCCAGGTGGTAGAGCAGGTGACTCTTGGCCTGGGGGTGCGGAGTCCAAGCCCCACGCTGGGGTGGAGCTTACTTAAAAACTGATGTTGTGGCCAATACTGTGGAAACACAAAGGTTCATAAAGAGACAACCATGAACAGCTATATGCCTACAATTTGACAGCCTAGAAGAGGTGAGTAAAGTCCTAGAAACATACAGCCTACCTGGACAGCATCATGAAGATACAGAAAATAGAAACAGGGATGCCTGGGTGACTCACTTAAGCACTGGACTCTTGATTTCAGGTCCAGTCAGGATCTCCCGATTTGTAGGATCAGACCCCACATCCATGCTCTCAGCGTAGAGCCTGCGTGTGACTCTCTCCCTTTCTGTGCCCCACCCCACTGTGCTTGTGGGAGATCACGCTCTCTCACAGTTTAAACAGAAAAAAATCTTAAGAGACCAATTACTAGTAAAAGTTCACTCATCAAAAACCTCCCGACAGGCACGCCAGGGGGCTCAGTTAAGTGTCTGACTCTCAATCCCAGCTCAGGTCACGATCTCACTGGCCTGTGAATTTGAACCCCATGTCAGGTTCTGTACTAACAGTGCAGAGCCTGCTTGGGATTCTCTCTCTCCGCCTCTCCCCTGCTCACGTACACACACACACACACACACACACTCTCTCTCTCTCTCTCTCTCTCTCTCTCTCTCTCTCTAACTAAACAAACAAGAAAGAGAGAGAGAGAGAGAGAAAGAAAGAAAGGGGGAGGGAGGGAGAGAGGAAGGAAGGAAGGAAAACATCCCAACAAAGAAAGTCCAGAACCAAATGGCTTACTGGTGAATTCCACCTAACATTCAAAAGATGAACACCAATTCATCTCAACTGCCTCCAAAAAATAGGAGGGAATACTTCCACACTCCTTTCACCAGGCCAGCCTTACCCTGATACCAAAACCAGACAAGGAAGCCATGAGAAAATCACAGGCCACTGGCCCTGACACACAGATGCAAACATCCTCAATAGAATGTTAGCAAACCAAATTCAGCGATACATTAAAAGGATCCTGCACCATGACCCAAGTGGAATGGGATTCCAGGAATGGTTCCGCAAACAAAATCAGTGGGATACACTCACTACATTAACAAAGGGAAAAAGTGATAAGATCATCTAAATAGATGCAGAAAAGGATTTGACAAAAGTCACCATTGGATTCTCTGTCTCCCCCTCTCTGTCCATCCCCCGCTTGTGCTGTCTCTGTGTCTCAAAAATAAATAAATGCAAAAAAAGTTTTTTTTAATAAAAAAGAAAACCTCAACCACAGTGGGTACATAGGGAACACACGGCAACATAACAGAGACCGCCACAGACGGGCCCACAGCTAGCGTCACGCTCACTGATGAAAAGCTGAAGGCTTTTCCTCTAAGATCAGGAACAAGTCAAGGATGCCCACTCTCGCCACTTTTATTCAACATAGGATTGGAAGTCCTAGCCACAGCAATTAGGCAAGAAAAAGAAAACCCATCCCCATTGAAAAGGAAGAAGTAAAACAGTCACTATTTGCAGATGACAGAATATGTGTATATATATATATTTTTTTTTTTTAATGTTTATTTACTTTTGAGAGAAAGAGACAGAGCATGAGCAAGGGAGGGGCAGAGAGAGAGAGAGGGAGACAGAATCCAAACCAGGCTCCAGGCTCGGTGCTGTCCCCACAGAGCCTGATGCAGGGCTCAGACCCATGAACTGTGAGATCATGACCTGAGCTGAAGTCAGATGGTAGTATACACAGATGTTATTATATACAGAAAACCCTAAAAATTCCACAAACAAAAAACTTAGCACTAAGAAATGAATTCAGTGAAGTTGCAGGATACAAAGTCAATAAATAAAAACCCATTGCATTTCTATCCACTAATAATGAGACATTAAGAAAATAACGTAATTGCACCAAAAAATAAGTAAAAATAGGTTCAGCCAAGAAAGCGAAAGACCTGTACACTGAAAATGAAAAGACATTAATAAAAGAAACTTAAGACACACATAAATGGAAAGCTATCCCATGGTCATGGATCAGAGTACTGTTAAAATGTCCATACTACGCAAAGCAATGTACAGATTGAATGCAGCCCTCTCAAAATCCCAATGCCATTTTCAAAAGAAATAAAGCAATCCTCAAACTTGTATGGAACCACAAAAATACCCTGAATTGCCAAAGCAATCTTGAGAAAGAACAAAGCATCCCACTCCTTGATTTTACACTATATCAAAGAGATTGTAATTTAAAAAAAAAGACATCAATGAAACAGCCCAGAAATAAACCTGTGAACATACAGTAAACTGACTTCCAGCAGAGGAGTCAAGAGTATATGATGGAGAGTGAGCGTCTCTTTAGTCAGTGGTGTTGGGGAAACTCAACAGTCACGTGCGAAAGAATGAAGCCACCACTACCTTACACCACGCACCAGAGTTCACTCGAAGCGGATTAAAAACCTGAATTAGAACCTGAAACCATAAAACTTCTAAAGGAAAATACAGGCAGAAAGCTCCTTGATGTTGGTCTTGGAGATGATGTTTTGGATTTAACACGAAAAGCAAAAGCAGTAAAAAGTACAAATGAGCAAGCGGAACCACGCCGAACTAAGAAGCTGCCACACGCCCAAAAAAACCATCAACAAAATGAAAGGCAACTGAATGGGGGAAAATATTTGCAAATCATATCTGATAAGGGGCTAATACCCAAAATACATAAAAAAAGAACCCCTACAACTTAATAGCAAAATACAACCTGATTAAAAAATGGGTAGAGGATCCGAAGAGACGTTTTTCTAAAGGCGGCGCGCACACGGTCCACAGACACACGAGAGATGCTCAGCGTCACTCATCGTCAGGGAGTAAGAACCAAAACCGCAGTGAGATCCCACCTCCCGCCTGTCGGGGGGCTGCTACTTCAAGGAACAAGTATTAGGATGTGGAGAAAAGGGAACCCTTGCGCCCATACAGGAATGTAAACTGGTGTAACCACTATGGAAAACAGCATAGAAGCGCCCAGAATATTAAAAATAAAACGACCATGGGGTGCCTGGGCGGCTCAATCGGTTCAGCATCCAGCGTCAGCTCAGGTCATGATCTCACGGTTCATGGGTTTGAGCCCCATGTCAGGCTCTGTGCCGACAGCTCAGAGCCTAGAGCCTGCTTGGGACTCTGTCTCCCTCTCTCTCGGTCCCACTCATGCTCACTCGCGTGCGCGCGCGCTCTCTCTCTCAAAAATAAATAAACATTAAAAAAAAAATTAGGGGCACCTGGGTGGCTCAGTCTGTTATGTGTCTGACTTCAGCTCAGGTCCCAATCTCACAGTGTGTGTTCGAGCCCCACATCAGGCTCTGTGCTGATAGCTGCTTTGGATTCTGTGTCTCCCCCTCTCTCTCTCTGCCCCTCCCCTGCTCACACTCTGTCCCTCAAAAAATGAACAAACATTAAAAATTTTTTTAAAAAATGAACTACCATATGATCCGGCAATTCCACTTACTGATACTTGTCCAAAGTGTTTCTGGATCCCCATGTTCACTGCATGTTCTGGTGCTGCCAGAGGCAGGGAATGGAGGGCAGGCGGAATGGGCGAGGGCGTCAGACGGTCCAAACCTCTGGTTATAAGTCATGGGGATGTGCCGCAGTCAGCACTACTGCAGATTTCGAAGTTGCTCCCGGTAGGTCTTAAAAGTCATGATCACAAGACAGACACTTGTATGTACAGCGATGACATTAGCTTGGTGCTGTGGTGCTCAGTGCAGTGTCAGATGTTGAGTCCTTGCCTTGTACTCCGAAAACATAATGCTGTATCTCAATGATCCCTCCATATATAAATTAAAAATAAGGTTTTATTTAAAACAAGACTTTAATAAATCGAGATACACATATTTCATGAGCAGAAAGGTTAAAGTTTCTTAAAGATGTTCATTATTCCTCGGTGAACGTACGCATCCAGAAGCATTCCAGAGAAAGTTCCACAAGGATGTCATACAGGCCTTGATAAGCTTATTCTAAACCGTGGAAGAGTCTCGACTTCCGGTAATGGCGGACTTGGTAACTCAGGCCAACCTGCTCAGAGGGCTTTACAAGATCACTGCCGGAATTCGTCAGAAAGCCAGCAACTGAATAAAGTACTGGGCCAAGATTTGGGAGGAGGCAGGAACCCAGGGAGGGGAGCCTGACACGTGGGGCCACCTCGCTGAAGGCACCTGCCGCCTCCAGAAGAGATGGCTGACAAGCTCTGCGGGGCTTGTGACAAAAAGGAATTTAAGAGTCCAGGGGCGCCTGGGGGCTCAGTCGGTTGAGCGGCCGGCTTCAGCCAAGGTCATGATCTCGCAGTTCGTGGGTTCGAGCCCCGCGTCAGGCTCTGTGCTGACAGCTCAGAGCCTAGAGCCTGTTTCGGGTTCTGTCTCCCTCTGTTTCTGCCCCCTCCCCTGTGCGTGCATGCTCTCTCTCTCAAAAATAAACCTTAAAAAATAAAAATAAAGAGTCCAGAACTCACCATGCTTGAGTCCCCAGGGAAGTGCCCTCCAGGTAGAAGAGAGACTACTAGCACTCGCTGGTCCTCCCCGGGGACAGCCTGCTTCGAACCCTCTCGTCCCCGGAAGTGGACGGCTGGTGTCCCAGGCACCTGCCAGAAGCAAATAGAAAGCACCACCGAGGAGGTTAACCTCACCCTGGGCCTCAGACTATTTCCTTAGTATTTCATATACAGTAAGAAATAACCAGGGACCCTTGGAGACCAGCAGGAGCAGACGGAGACCCCCAGGGGCTGGGGTTTTGAAAGCACAGGGCCTGGTCTGGGTCTCAGAGCAAGGCGAGATCGAGAATTTAGGTGAGTGGTTGGAAAATGCCAACCGAGGACAAGCGGGAAATCCAGAACCAAAATATACACGAGCGGTGAGAACTCCGTGACCACGTGGAACAGAACTAGTGACCTGGAGACAGAGGGGGAGCCACGGTCGCGGACTGAAGCACCAGGACCGAGAAGGACGGACACGACAGGTGGGAAGAGACCCGGGCCGCGAGGCCGCAGGGAACCTGGAGCACAGACGGGAGGAGGAGGGTTTGAGCAGAGACTGCAGAGCGCGCCATTCACAGCCGCCCACGGCGGAGACGCCCCGCACGTCCCCCAGCTCGAGGAGGAGGAGCAAACGTGGCACTTCCACGCAGCGGACGCTGTTGAATAAGAACAGTGGCTGCCGCGCCACCACACGGACGGACCTCAGATGCGAGAGACTGCATGCCGCGTGCCTCCACTTATGTGCAATGTGCACAGCAGGCACGTCTAGGGTCCAGAAGCCAGGTGGTGGGCAAGCGGGTGTGAGGCACCGCTGGGGTGTGGATGTGTTCAACCACGGGATCGTGGCGGTGGCAACAGTACTAAACAGAATTGTACGCTCAGGATGGGTTTACCGCCTGTAAACTAGTTCAATAACGCTATTAAAAATCACGACTTTCCAAGACGGATTGTGCCGGTTCTCACCTCCTGCGCCTCACACCCAGCTCTACCCTTACTTGCTGTTCTGCAGTGAGCAGTTCTGTCAGTGGAGGGCCCTGGAGGGACACGCGGGTGGGGGAGGGCGGGGGCTGTCCCGGCTCTGCCCACGTGGCTGCTCGGGGCGCGTGGGGGAGACAGCCAGCCCGGCCCTGGCGTGGTGAGCGCCTCCCCGCGGCCCCCCAGACCCGGCCCGCCCCGCACACACCTCGGGGCTTTGCCACCCTGCCGGCTAGCAGCCCCCCACCGCCGGCTCCACGCGCATGCTCACCTGCCAGCGATGGCCCGTCTGTGCCCTCCGCGGACTCAGTCCTGCTCGTCCAGCTCTGACCCAGCTCTGGTCTGCGCAAAACAGCGAGTTTCTTTACCGCCGCACCTTCTCCGGGGACGTGAGAGTCCCAGCCTTGGGAACTGGGCCCTTCTCGGTTCACCTTTCCTGGGCGTCCCCTGCAGCCCGG
Source organism: Helogale parvula (assembly GCA_004023845.1). NCBI lineage: Eukaryota > Metazoa > Chordata > Mammalia > Carnivora > Herpestidae > Helogale > Helogale parvula. Next base: position 19,095 of record PJEM01005107.1, on the reverse strand, counting down.
GGGTGACTTCAGCGTTCTCTTTACACCCCCAGTTCTCTCCAGTCATCACTCATCATTCTTCATGTTCCTCTCTGTTCAAATTACTCCATCATTTACGTCTCCTGATTGGTCCTTAACTGAAAAAAAGCCCTAGATCGAAGAAGCTTTAGCCCACGCAGGAGGATTAAAAAGAAATCTGGATCTGAGCGCGGCGTGGCTCAGCTTCTGCAAACGGAAGATGAAAAGGAAAAGGGCGCCTTTAAGGAGACAGAGAAGTGAAAACAAAAGGGGGGGGACACGCTGGCTTCAAAGGTACAACAGTCAGCGTCCTCAACAGCAGCTGCTGGGGACAGAGGTCAACGCGACGCTGAAAGAAACCAACCAGCCACCCAGACTTCTGTCTCCACTCAAAACACCTTTCAAGAGTAAAGGTAGAAATCGAGGGAGCGTCAGCCAAAGCTGACTCCTTCCTCAGACTGACACCACGCGGAGACAAAACGGTGTTTTCGGGCAGAAGGAAAAGAACTCCAAACCAAAGAGGGAATCAACAAAAAACAGTCACTACGTAGATAAACTGAAAATGAGCACCAACTGTATAAACTGTGTCTTTGGGGCTTAAAAGATTGAGAATCAACATAGGAAGGAGAGGCACGGAGGTCTTCTTGAATCGTCGAGGAAGCACACTTGGAGAAGTCTGGAGTGTGGGCTGGAGCCTCTAGGGATCCACTAGAAGAACCTGTGAGTGATGTCTCTTTGCCAGGCTCATGGGAAGGGAGGGGGGCCCGGGGAAGGGAGGGGACTCGCCGGGAAGGGAGGGGGCTCGCGGGGAAAAGAGGGGACTGAGGCAGGAGGAGGCAGGAACCAGAGCAGAAGGTGGAGCGTGGGTGGGGCAGGTGGAAAGCAAACAGGAGGGTGGATTCAAACCCACTTCTTTTTAACTACTACTATACTACAACTAGTAGGGGCGGCACCTGGCTGACTCAGGCGGTGGAGCCTGGGACTCTTGGTCTCAGGGCTGTGATTTCAAGCCCCACGTTGAATGTAGAGATTACTTTAAAAAAAAAAAAAAACACCACTAAATGCACTAAATTCTCCCATTGAAAGACAGGCCATCAGACTATTATTTTTTTAATGTACATGCTGTTAACAAGATGTATCTACCCAGAAATGCAAAGGCACAGAAAGGTTGAAAGTAAAAATTAGAGAAGGAGCACCTGGGCAGCTCAGTTAAGCATCCAAACTCTCGACTTCGGCTCAGGGCATGATCTCACGGTTCGTGAGTTCGAGCCCTGCATCAGGCTCTGCACTGACATGGCAGAGCCTGCTTGGGACACTCTCTCTCTCTCTCTCTCTGCCCCTCCCCCACTCACGTGTGCATACATGCACTCGCTCAAACTTAAAAAAAAAAAAAAAGCAAAGGGGCACCGGGTGGCTTGGTTAATCCAACTCTTGGTTTCAGCTCAGGTCACGATCCCAGAGTGCAGGAGTTCGAGCCCCGTACCAGGCTCTGTGCTGCCAGTGCAGAACCTGCTTGGGATGCCCCCTCTCCCTCTCTCTGCCCCTACCCAGCTCATGCTCACTCCCAAATTAAATTTCAAAAAATTGTTTACAAAAAAAAAAGAACAAAATATATCTATATGTAAAACTTGGGGAAAGATACATCCCACAAATCCAGGCCCCCAAGAAGGCAGCACAGCCTTACCAATACAGAGCTAGACGTTAGGGCAAAAGGCATTACCAGAGTTCCAGAGACACAGCTGGGAGTATCCGAAGCGCATTCAACCAAAAAGTGTTTAAATCCATATGCATTTAATTACACAACAGCCTCAAAAATATTTAAAGCAAAAGCCAACGGAACTACAAGATCAAACAGACAAATCTATGATCCCGATGAGAGTTTCTTTGGTTTTGTCTTTTTTTAATGTTTATGTATTTGAAAGAGAGCTTGTGAACAGGAGCAAGGCAGAGAGAGAGGGAGAGAGAATCACAAGCAGGCTCTGCCCTGCCTGCCTGGATGCGGGGCTTGATCCCACGAACTGAACTGTGAGATCATGACCTGAGCCGAAAGCAAGAGTCAGAGGCCTAATGGCTGAGCCGCCCAGGTGCCGCATACTTCTCACAGGTGCAGCTAAGAACGACTCTTAATCTTATACAACATTTCCAGAAAAGAGAAAGACAGAAAACAAGAAGTATTTCCCAAGTCTTGTGATGAGGCCGACCTCATCTGATACCAAAACCATAGCAAGAGTGAAAATTACAGACCCCTTCACTCATGAACACGGATGTAAACCCCTAAACAAGCCCCTGTCCAAATCTCGTAATAGGGGCGCCTGGGTGGCTCAGTCGGTTAAGCCTCCGACTTCGGCTCAGGTCAGATCTCACGTTCATGGGTTCGAGCCCCACGTCCGGCTCTGTGCTGACAGCTAGTTCAGAGCATCCAGCTCTGTGCTGACAGCTAGCTCAGAGCCTGGAGCCTGCCTCTGGTTCTGGGTCTCCTTCTCTCTCTGCCCCTCCCCCTCTCATGCTCTGTCTCTCTCTGTATCAAAAATAAATAAAACATTTAAAAAAAAAAAAAACAAATCTCGTAATATATAAGAACAAACACAACATGACCAGTGGCTTTGTTCTAGAAGTCACTTTAATATCTGAAAATCAGCATTAACGCACAACACTAACAAAATAAATCAGATAATTTTCTCAGTAGATCCGCGTAAGTAATTTAGTAAAGTTCAAAATCCATGCACAATTTTTAACTCCTAGCAAATTAGGGATAGAAAGGGTACTTCCTTAATCTGAAGAAGCTTATCTACTTTATGTTTTTTATAATTGTTTTTTATCTTTTTTTAAAATTTTGTTGCTATTTATTTTTGAGAGAGACAGGGTGCAAGCAGGGGAGGGGCAGAGAGAGAGAGAGACAGAATCAGAAGCAGGCTCCAGGCTCCGAGCTGTCAGCACAGAGCCCAGCATGGGGCTCGAACTCACAAACTATGAGCTGAGCTGAAGGAAAACGCATAACCCACTGAGCCACCCGGGCGCCCACATCTACTTTCTTTTTTAAACACAGAATGTTGAAAGTCTGCCTTTTGAGACGAGGGGAAAGGGAAGGATGCCGCTGTCAGCACTTCTTTCCAGCATGTTCTGGGGGCTCCTGGCCATCACAGGACAGCAGCACACACGCACACATGGGGTAAGGCTTGGAAGAGAATTCATTACACATAGATAATATTCATGTGAATAGAAACTTCACCTACAGAGAAATTATCAGCATAAGTGAACGCAGATTGCTGGGTACAGTCAGTAATCAAGAATCAATTGTATTTTTGTGCACTGCAAGTAACAAAGGAAACATTAAAATATTTATAAAAGCATCCAAAGTCAGATTCCCAGGGATACTAACAACACATGTACACTATTTCTGTGCAGAAAACTAATTGAAAATCAAGGAGAAAAAGTTTTTAGAAATCTAAATGAGTAAGGAAATTCACCATTTCCGTTGGAAAAGTTAGTCCTGTAAAGATACCGTTGTCCCCAAATTACTCCATAGATTTAGAGTAACCATAGTCAAGATCCCAATCTTTATTTTGGTGCAAATTGACAAGTTAGTTCTAAAATTCATTATAAATATAAATGATTCTTAAATGGCCAAGACCCTCAAAGATGGCAGGAGGGCTCGACCTTCCCAATGTCAGGACTTCCTCTCACGCTGCCGTAAGGAAGTGTGACAACGGAACGAGAAACAGACACGTGGACTTCCAGGGAGGCGACAGATCGAGATGTGACAACACAGTAAAGCCTGGAGAGCTAGAAGACAGGATAAGACAGTATCTGCATGAGGGAGTAAGGGAGTTTTTCTTAAGCCACAAGACAGCATCATCTGTAAAGTAAAAGATAAATTTGTGTCTCCTCAAACTGAGGACTTCTTTTCATCAGACGACCCTGCACAGAGTGCAAAGGCGGGACCACAGGACTCGGTGCCAGAATACGTAAGAACTCCAGGCACCAAAAACCTGGGCACCAGTCCTGCACGGGCACGTGACAGAGACGCGGAAATCGCTGATAAGCTCAACGTCACCAACCAGTCCCCAGAGTGACGCGAGGCAAAGCCACGCGGAGACGCCAGTGCGCCCGCCCTCCCAGCAGCGCTGGAGCAGGACTGACAAATGGGGGTGAGGGGGGAAGGGGGGCAGCCATTGCATTGCTGGGGGTGGGATGCAAAATGACTCAGCCGCCGGCGGGTGTGGGTTGGCAGCACCTCACTGCGCTTTGTAACAGATCCACAGTGTCCTCAGGAAAGTCCGTCTTTACCACTTTCGGGTCAAATACCTCGAAGTCACACTAGAGCGACTCTAAGACACACGCATTTAAACATCTCTGAAGTCGGGATGCCCCCGAATCGGGTTCTCCTCCGTTCCACTGCACCCCTCAGACACGCCCAGCCCCCTCTCCTCGCCGTGCCCGGCCCAGCTGGGAACTGACAGATCCCACACTGGACTGGAAGCCTCAGGAACACAGCCCTTGTTCACCGCTGTGAATCCTAAACTTGGAGTTGCCTGGTTTTCATCACACGACACACCAACACAGCTCTGTCTTACAGTGCGTCCTCAAGGGCAGCCCACCGTCAGCAGTTTAGACTAGATCCTTCTAGACTGGCCTTTGCACATACATGCGTGTGAATACAAAGTGTATTAACAGAGACCATCTACCTTCCAGAAACACGGTGGCAGCACACATCGGCAATAGATGAGGGGTCCGTGTTCAGTCCCTCACCAGCTCTGGATGCAGTCCATCGGCTTTGACCCGTCTGACGAGTGGAAGCCACCTCATGCTTTAGGTCCGCATTTTCCTGACGTACAGGGCTCCGCTCCGGTCTAGTAGTCCTTCTGGGTGGCTTTCCAGAGGAGCAGCCTCCCTCCGTCCTGCCCCACCAGGCCTCCCTCCGTCGTGAGTGCGGGGCTGTTTTATACCTAGCTCTCTAACCCATCTGGAATGTATTTTTGCAGGTAGTTATAATTACTCTTTCCAACCAGATAACCAACTTTACTTATTATAAGCCCTCTTTGACTCTCCCAATTTACATGCCATTTTCATCAAATATTAACTTCTCATACACACTTAGAAAGTTTTCTGGACTTCTGTTATTTTTCACCGATCTCTGTGGCAAAACCATGCTGACCTGATCATTGTGGCTTTATGGTAAGTTTGAGTATCAGGTGCAGAAAGCTCCCCCCTCGTTAAACTGGGGAAAAAAATTAATAGCAATTGTTGCACACTTTCCTTCCATATTAATTTTAAAAACATGTTTGCCACAGTTTAAAGGCTTGGTTTCCTTGTGGGAACTCAGTTAAATCTCTTTTTAAGAATGCTAGATATCTTTACTATTTGTGGATTTTATATCCAACCATTTTACTGAGTTCTCTACTTTCTTTTCATGGATTCTTGGATATTCTTGCTAAGGAATCATGGTCTCTTCTACTTTTTAGACTACAGCTTTCCCTTTGTTGTTTCCTAGAGTAGCTCCAACCTCAAAGCCGTACTGAGTAGACACTAACAGGCATACACAGCTTGATCCTGGGTATAATGGCTTTCAGTGGTTTTAGTAACTTTCCATTTAAATGTGCCGTTTGCTGCGGCTCCAGCGTCTCTGGGGGCCCGTTAGAAGTGCAAACTCTCCAGTCTTACTGATGGAACCAGAACCTGCATCTTACAAAGATGTCCCAGGTTTTTTCTACATGAAGTTTGAGTCTAGATGATTTCTTTCTAACTTGATTTTACTTAAGAGTTCAGTAAGAAAAGCTCTGGCTGTTGGATTCTACCAAGTAGTTTTTGGCATCTGTTGGTCCCTTAAAAAACGAGTCCTCCTTGGCGGTGGTGACCATGCTTTCCAGCGGCTGATACCCGAATCCTGGACCAGCCCGAGCCTGCGGCAGGAAGCTCCCTCCAACCACCAGCACTGTCGTCACCACTTCCTCATCCCGTCTCCTTGGCCCCCAGAGCACTTCCGGGCTGAGATGGCACGTTCTCCCGCTTCAGGTGCTTGATTCAACTTGATCTGTCCTTCTTGTGCGGCTTCCTCCTCTCCATGCACATGCTTCTTTATCTTGATGAGTCACAGACCCCCCGAGAGTCTGGACGCCTCCCCAGGAAAATGCCCATTAATGGCTTTCCCTTTCTGCTGCTTGGGAAGCTCCTGGGTCCCTAAACCCATAGTAAGACCCTTGCCCCCTGCTTTCCCAAACCTCTAGCTGCAGGGCACCCTAGAGAAGTCCCCACACCAGGCACGTGCTGAACACCCAGGGGCCCTCCACGGGGTCTCTGCCCACAACCCAGGGGACAGGTTACCCTGCCAGCCCATTTTACAGATGGGGAAAACGCAATGTCCTCAAGAAACCAGAAACTCTTTGAAGTCAATGACTGTTCTTGGGGTTGGGACCTGGACAAGCTAGAAGGTCACTGCTGATCACGAGGCCTGGAGGGAAGCCTCAGTGGGGCCCCCACTCCCTGGTCCCCCAAGCCCCATCCTCTGCAGATGGCTCTGAACCCTATTAGAATGGAGGGTCCGTCTCCAGACCACAGCTGACTGGACCGGCGTACCGGGCACGATGCAGGGACACCGACATACAGCACTCCAGGCTGTCCGGCAGCCTCTGGGGACACCCGGGTGCTCCGATCCTCCATCGGTAGGCGACAAAGTCGGGGGCAGGAGTGACCAGAAAATGCACATTCAGAAAATGCTCAAAGGCCACAGACAGAGGTAGGAGGCACAAACCAGGGGGCAGGAGGGGAGAGAGAAGTTTCTAGGAATGCAGCCCCAGGAGAAGTAGGTCTAGGGAGAAGCAGAGTCACATCTCAGAGGGGCCACACGACGTGAGCGACAAACGGACCCATGCCAGACGGAGCTGCCTCTGTGCGAACAGCATCCCTGCAAGGGGCGGGCGGCCCAGAGCCCAGTGGTGGACAGACGTTGCCGCCCGCCCTGAAAGCGAGCCAGGAAGTAGCAACACTCTGCCCAGAGAGGAGGGCTTTCTGTTTATTGACCAGACGGGGGCCTTGGTTTCTAGACACAGAGTCAGCACGAGAGAGTCTGTCTCCTGGGAGAGAAGCCAGGAGCCGCCGAGAGTGGACGCCACACTCAACTCCCCCGCATGAAGGGGCCCCAGCGGCAGCTTTGCCCCCTGGTCCCAGGCTGGGCTGGAGGTGGGAGGGGGCAGGAGTCCCTCCGGACAGCTCTGCGGATGAGAGCTCTGGTCCCTGTGATGGTCGCCCAGGAGTAAGGTGACAGCAAAGGCCATGGCGGCCCAGCCAGCACAGTCCCAGCAAGACCTTGGGAGGAAGCAGTGAGGACCCCGGGCTCCAGCGGGTCCCATCCCACCGCTGGGCTGCACCCTGGAGCCACTCCGGGTTAGGACGCTGCCTGAGGCCACCTGGAGGGGCAGAGGCCCGGCCACAGGTGCGCCAAGGGCTGCAGACCCCACCTTCTTCTGGCCCTGGGGCCCCTCGGGAGGCAACAGACGGCCCCCGGCAGGGATCACAGTCCACAGAAAGAGTCTGGCCAGGCTGGCATCCTCGGCACGTCCAGGCATCTGCAAAGGGCCAGCGGCCCTCAGGGGAGGTACAGGGCCACAACCACGTAGATGACCCAGCTGGTAGACACGAAGACCCCAAAGAGCAGGCTGAAGAGCACGAGTGAGCGAGCCTTGCGGGAAGCCTCCTCGGCCTGCGCCAGGTCCCCCCTGCTCAGCGCCGCGCGGGTCTGCAACGAGATGGGGGGCGGCTGGGCACGGGGCCACCTGGCCCTCCGCGCGCCCCCCGCAGGGCCAGGCCCCGGCACGCAGCCGGGAACGCTGACAGCCTGTGGGGCGGAGGGCCTGCCCGGGGCCACGCTCGGCCTCACCTACAGTCCGCACAGCAAGCCCAAGGCCGGGCTCCCGTCGCCCCCACCTTGCAGATGAGGACGTGAGGCTCCGCTAGGTGACCCGGCCAGGACCGCACCGCTAGCGGCGGACCAGAACCCGCGGGCAGGCAGCGGCCTCCAGACTCCCGCCTCCGCGCAGTACTGACTGGCCTTCCCCCTACCCTCCCGCCTTACGACGGGGGAGCCTGACAGTGCGGGAGGTCAGGGCCCGGCCAGGCCTGCTGTGGGCAGAAGCCCCCAGGGGCTTGCCTACTCGACCAGGACACCCTCGCACTGGTGTCACCGGGTCCCCAGGGTCCCTCGTGCCTGCTGACGGTCAGTGCGGTCAGGAGGGAGGAAGGAAGCTATGCAGATAATGGACAGATGGAGGGCGGAAGGTGTGGGACGGAAAGGGACAGGTGGATGGGTGAGTGAGTGGACAAATGAAGACAAGGAAACGGACGGACAGACAGGTGCATGGACCGATGAGGAGCCAGGGGGCTCAAGGCGGAGGGCTGGGAGACGTGAGTGGATGGATGGAGACTCCCCCCCCATTCCTGGGGCCTAATCATTCACTCCTCCGCTGCAAGTCGGGTTAGCTGAATTTTCTAGAGCAGATCTTGAGTGGTAGGGGGCAGAGACAGGAGGGCGGAGGAGGCGTCCATCCAAGAGGGGCCAGGACCCCAGTCAACTGAGCACTGTTTTCCCAATTCCTGCCACCCTCCTGAGACGGCCCGCGGCAGGGGCAGGGCCGGCCCGCCCCCACCCACCTCGTGGGAGTAGACGACAGCGATGAGGCCGGTGAGGAGGCAGCAGAAGAGGGTGGCCAGCACCGACTCCGTCATGTAGTCCTTGGGCAGCGGCCTGTGCTCCACCACGGCCGGGCCGGGCACGCCGCTGTTGTACTGCACGGGCGGGGACCGCGGCCGGCGAGGGGCACCGCAGTGAGGACACGCCATCCAGGCCCAGGAGGGCCCCTCCGTCCACCCCCCCGCCTCCCGCCCGGTGAGGCTGTGGGTCGCCACAGGGGGCAGATGGGTCGCGGCTCCCCCTCTGCCTTCTCCCCCTGCACCCCCCACGGTCCCCCGGCCCCCAGGAGTCCTGTCACTTGGGCCCCTCACAACCTGCTCGATCCGGGGCGAGCCGTGGCCGAGCCTCCCTGTCCTGCCCGGGCTGCCCGCCACCAGGGACCTCTCCTCCACAGGCCCCCCAGGATTGTTTTGGTTTTCATAAAATCTAATCAAGCCATCTCCCACCCTAAGGCCCCAGGGCCCCTCACAACAGACCCCACCCTCCTTTCTTCTGTAAGCTGAGCTGACACCACCATTCCCAGAAGAGCCAGGCCCGGCCACCCCCCACACTGTGCCCAGAGCACCCCTCCTCCGCCCTCAGAACTCAGCTCAAACGCCCCCACCTCCGGGAAGCCTTCCAGGCTTGCCCACCCCTCAGGCTGCCTCAACCTTCTCCTTTCCCTTTTCTGGGCACCAAAGCCCCTCTGCAGGGGTCCTTTATGGTGACTTTTGGTCATCTGCGTGCCCTTCTCTCTCCACCACCAGGCCCCCCCCCCCCACCGGCCTGGGGGGAAAGCAGGGCAAGAGAAGTGAGCCAGCGTGACAGGGGAGACCGCGGACGGGGGTGCCCACCACTCACCACCGGGAAGGACGCAAAGAGCGGCGGTGCGGCGGGCGCAGGGTACAGAGGTGCGGCCGGCGGCGGCGGGTACAGGGCCTGGGGCGAGGGGCCGGGCTGGAAGAGGACCGGCCCCTGCGGGAAGGGCGGGTAGAGCAGGTGCACGGCCTTGGGGTCCGGCGGCGCGTAGGGCGGGGGCTCGCCCACGAAGCCGATGTTGGGCACCCCTCCGGCGGCCACCTTGGGCCCCTCCCTGGCCTCGCCCGTGGCCCCGGCCTGGGTGGGGGTGGCTGTCGAGGCCTCGGCCTGGGGCTCGGCCCGGGGTTCCTCCGGGGCCGGGGGGCCGCCCCCCTCGGCGGCCGCTTCCTCGCCTGGGCCTCCGTCCTCATCCAGGAGCTGCGGGCGGCGGGGGAGCTGGGGCAGCGCCGGGCTGCGGGGGTCCTCGGGGCCGCCGCCCCCCTTGGCGTCCGCTCCTGGGGACAAACGTGCTGTGAGCAGGTGGGTCTCCTCCCCGTGAGCTGCAAGTCACAGCCCCTCCAGGGACAAAGTCAGCGACACCGCCAGTCCCCACCCCGCACGCGCACGCACTCAGGCCCCTCCTCACTGGGCTGGGCGCTGGGAGAATCCAGCCGAAGGGGAACGGGGAGACGAGAAAACAGAGGTGCGACGGGAAGGGTCCCCCGGCAATCAGTGCCCACCAGGCTGGCATGGGACACAGGCCTTGGTGCCCGTGGCTGCCGCTGCATCCTGCCCCCACTGCCCTGTCCCTGGGTGGCTGGAGCAGGAAGGATCTGCCAGGGTCGGGGAGCCGAGCCAGAGTCCCCGCCTGTGAGGGAGGGAAGACGGGGCGCCCCAGGCTGCCAGAGCCTGGCTGAGGACGGACTCCAGAGAGCCAGGAGGTCCCTAGGGGCCAAATGCCAGCTGAGGCACAGAGGGAACAGAACGGGGGCAGGGAAGGGGCAGCGCGCAAAGCTGGGGGAAAGCCCACCAGCATCAGGAAGTGAGAGCGCAGAGGTCCCCGGCGGCCCTCCGGCACCCACCCCGGAGACTCCTGCTGAACCCCCTGGAGCGGAGGCTCGCGGAAACAGAGGCCAGAGGCCAGATGGGACATGGATTCCAGGAACAACAGTCAGTCAGTCGGGGACAGAGCGCAGCAGAGCCACCCCCCGGGAGGGCGTCGTGATCACAGGCCCAGCAGGAAGGACAGACCCTGCCTCCCCTCCCCCACGAGAGACCGGCCACCCCAGCGACAGGGCCAGGGAGAAGCCACCGGCCCTGAGCTCCCGCCAGTCCCCGGGTCAGGACAGCCCCTCCCGGCGTCCTCCTCACGAAAGAATCCTCTTTCCTTTGTGGGACGTGCCCTGGTTCTGCCCTGGCTCGCAGGTCCCGAACCGCAGTTCTCTGCTGTTCCTGAATTAACCCACTCGTGCTGGTAAAGTTAACGGGCTGTTATTCCTGAGGTTATCACTCCAGAGGCACCCACGCGGGTTCTGCAAGTCCCGAAGGTTCCCTGCAGCTGCTCAGAGCACCCTGGCCGGCCAAGGACCTCCCGGAGGAAGGGCCTGCAAGGGTGGGCGTTCAAGGCCCACAGCAGGGTGGGCGGCCCAGGGCCTGGCTTTGGAGGTTTACTTCCTAAGTGTGCTTTTTTTTTTTTTTTATGTTTTTTCTTTATTTTTGAGAGACAGAGAGACAGCGTGAGCAGGGAGGGTCAGAGAGAGAGAGGGAGACACAGAATCCAAAGCAGGCTCCAGGCTCTGAGCTGTCAGCACAGAGCCCAACATGGGGCTTGAACCCACGAACCGTGAGATCATGACATGAGCCAAAGTTGGACGCTCAACCGACGGAGCCACCCAGGCGTCCCAATGAAAACATTTTTAAAAATTATTTTTAAAAACTCACTTAAGTGTGAATGTAATAAACTTTCCAATCAAAGACAAGGAGGTTCGAACAGGAAAAGAAAAGAAAAAGACGGCTGTACGTGCTGCCTACAAGCGACTCACTTCGGACAGAAGAGCACAGACTGAGCCAAGGGACAGAGGAGGATTCCGTGCAAACACAAACCCACAAGCTGGTGTATTTCTCTCAAAATTAGCTTTGAAACAAAGCCTGTAGGGACGCCAGGGTGGCTCAGTCGGTTGAGTTTCCAACTCTTGCTACCTACTCAGTGGTGATCATGAGTCTGAGGCCAACCTCTCGCACTGGGTCCCACACTGGGTTCCCACACCCGGCATGGAGCCTGCTTGGGAGTCTCCCTCTCTCTCTGCCCCTCCCCTGCTCACACGCACTTGCTCTCTCTCTCTCACAATGAATAAATAAATTTTATTTAAAAGAATCTGGGGGGCACCTGGGTGGCTCAGTCAGTTGAGCGTCCAACTCTGGCTCAGGTCATGATCTCGCGCTTATGGGTTCAAGCACCACGTTGGGTTCTGTGCTGACAGCTCAGAGCTTGGAACCTGCTTCGGAGTCTGTGTCTCCCTCTCTCTCTGCCCCTCCCCTGCTTGTGCACACATTCTTTCTCTCAAATACAAACACTAATATTTTAAAAAATTGTTTTTAATGGTTTTTTTTGCATTTTGCGTTTTCTTTCATTATCTACTCAAAGTCATGCTTACTGCCCCTCTAAACATTTCATTAAATCCAATTATACAGCAAACACTCCCAAAATAAACTTAGCTTGTATTGCAGTTTCACTTAACAGTATATAAAATGCTGTGTTGTGACAGGTATCAATTATCTATTAGATACTGAATCAATTTTTCTTAAGCACTACTAACTGCTTTTCTTGAAGCTAGATCATTCTGAAAATTTCCTGTTAGACCTATGAGTGCGAACATACGGTATCTGTCCTTCTCTGCCTGACTTATTTCGCTTAGAAAAGAGAAAGACAGAAAACAAGAAGTATTTCCCAAGTCTTGTGATGAGGCCGACCTCATCTGATACCAAAAGCAAGCTACTCTCCGATGAGACAGGGAGGAGTCCTTGCCAGACACCTTCTGGAACAGAAAGGCTGAAAGTTCTCTGGGCTGAAAAGACGGGACACCAGAGAGAGACCGGGAAATTTCGGGCAAAGGAAGAATAATTAACGAAGTAAATATACGAGATTATTTTTCCTCCTAAATCTGTCAATAGACACAGGGCTGTTAAAAGCAAAGATTATAACATCTTATAGGGTTTTCTTTTTTAAGTTTATTTGAGAAAGACAAAGAGAGTGCAAGCAGGGGAGGGGCAGAGGTAAAGAGAGAGAGAAAGGGAGAATCCAAAACAGGCTCCATCAGCGTGGAGCCCAACGCGGGGCTTGAACTCACGAAACTGTGAGATCATGACCTGGGCTGAAATCAAGAGTCGGACACTTAAACAACTGAGCCACCCAGGCGCCCCTGGTGAATTTTCAATGTATGTAGATGTACTACACAATAAAACTATACCGTAAAGCTCAATGGATGTGAGAGTAAAGAGACCTATAAGGTTACAAAGGACCACTGGAAGGGACACAGTATTAACTCTAAGCAGACTGGGAAAAGTTAGGTATGTTTCATAATCCCTAGAGCAACCACTAAAATGACAACATGAAGTATGTAGCCAAAAACCAAGATAGAAGTTAAAATGGAATATTAAAAAATACTCAAATACGGGGGCACCTGGCTGGTTTGTCAGTAGTGCATGCTATCTTGATCTTAGGATGGAGTTCAAGCTCCACTGGGCAGAGATTACTTAAAAACCAAATCTTCGAAACATTTTTCAAATATTATCCAAAACAGCAGAAGGGATGGGAGTAAAAGGTAAGCCAGAGAAAACCATAGAGAAGACAGAGAGAAAACAGTAAAATTATAGACTTAAATGCAACCGTATCAATAATTACATTAGGAGCGCCTGGGTGGCTCAGTCAGCTGAGCATCTGACTTTGGCTCAGGTCACGATCTCATGGTTCACGAGTCTGAGCCCCGCATCAGGCTCTGTGCTGACAGCTCGGAGCCTGGAGCCTGCTGCAGATTCTGTGTCCCCCCTCTCTCTGCCCCTCCCCAGCTCTCACTCTGTTCTCTCTCTCTCAAAATAAAAACATTAAAAACATTTTTTAATTACATTAAATGTTAGCAGTCTAAACATTCTAATTAAAAAGCACAGATGGACAGGATGAATAAAAACCAAGACCTACAAGGCTCCCTACAACAGACGCTCTGTAAATAGACACAAAGGTTGAAAGTAAATGGGCGGGAAGGATGTCCCATACCAACGGAAAGCAAAAAGGGCTACAGTGGATTTTAATAGCAGATAAAATAGACTTCGAGGCAGAGTATTATCAGTAATAAAGGAGGACACTTCAATGCTAGAAGGGGACAATTCACCAGGAAGGCATAACAACTATGAATGCGTGTGTCCCTAATACCAGAGCTTCAATATACGTGAAACAAAAATTTATAGAGATAGAGAAGTACACAAACTTTACAACTGTAATAAAAAAGTTCAACACGCTTCTTACAGCAATAATAGAATAACTGGACAAAACAGCATTCAGGACACAAGTGACCTGACCAGCGCTATGAACTATGCTGCTCCAACGGATGTTTACAGAACATGACACCCAATAATCGCAGATACTGTTCTTCTCAAGGGCAAAAGGTACATTCACGAAGATCACACACCAGGCCATAGCACAAGTCTCAATGTTAAAAAAAAAAAAATTGAAATAACCCAGTATTCTCTGACCAACCACAACAGGAGTAAGATAGAAACCAATAACAATGATCTATATAGGATAAAACCTAATATCTAAAAAATTAATTCAAAAGAATTCATGGGTCAAAAATAAAATCATGAGGCAAATTAGAAAGCAGTTTGAACTGAACGACACTGAAAAAACAATGTATGTGAAATGCAGCTGGTGCGGTTCTTAGAGGGAGACGATCAGCTTTAAATGACTCTGGGGGGGGCACCTGGGCGGCTCAGGTGGTTATGCGTCCGATTCTTGATCTCAGCTCAGGTCATTATCTTGCAGTTTGTGGGGGTTCAAGCCCTGTGTCAGGCACTAAAGGACAGTACAGAGCCTGCTAGGGATTCCACCTCTCTCTTTCTTTCTTTCTCTCTCTCTCTCTCTCTCTCTCTCTGTTCCTCCCCCACTCACTCTCTGTCCCTCTCTCTCAGAATAAATGAACTTTAAAAAACAATTAAGGGGCACCTGGGTGACTCAGTTGGTTAAGCCTCTGACTTCGGCTCAGGTCAGATCTCAAGTTTGTGGGTTCGAGCCCCGCGTCAGGCTCTGTGCTGACAGCTCAGAGCCTAGTGCCTGCTTCCGGTTCTGTGTTTCCTTCTGTCCCTTTCCCTCCCCCTCTCATGGTCTATCAAAAATAAATAATAAATAAATAAATAATAAAAAACAACTAAATAAATGATTACATTTGAAAAAAAAAGAAAGGTTTCAAATCAAAGACCTAGAGTCCACCCTGGAATCTTGCTAGAAAAGGAAGAGCAAGGTCAACACAGTGTAGACAGAAGTATGAAACAATAAAGAACAAATATCAATGAAACCGGGGTGCCGGGCTGGCTCAGCCAGAAGAGCATATGACTCTCAATCCTGGGGTCAGGAGTTGGGCCCCACGTTGGATACAGAGACTACCTAAAAAAATAAAATATATTCTTCTTTTTAAAAAAATCAATGAAATAGAAAACAGACAATAGAAAAAATTAACAAAGTCAAAAGATGGTTCTTTGAAAAACATCAAATTGACAAACCTCTATCTGGACTTATCAAGAAAAAGAACACAAATAGCCATGTCAGGAATGAGAAACGGGTCATCATCACAGATCCTACAGACACTGAAATTAAGAGAATACTACAAACACCCGTAAGTCAACAAACCTGACAACGCAGATGAAAGAAACTTTTCTCCAACTCTCCAAAACTGAGACCAGAACAAACAGGAAATCTGAATCGTAATTCTGTTAAACTTGTTACCAAAAACAAAAAAGCTCTATGCCCAGCTGGTTTCACTGCTGACATCTATCAAACATTCAAAGAAAAAGATAACACTAATATTACAGGTTTTTTTTTTTAAAAGAGGCGGTAAGATCACTGCCAAATTCAAGAGACTGAAAAAAAAAAAAAGGAATAAAACTCTCTTTGTCTGCAGATCATATGCCTGTTATGTGGAGCATCCAGGAAATCTACACCAATTCCAAAACTAAATAAATGGATTTAATACGGCCAAAGGTTAAATGGATTAAATAAGTTCAAAGGTTACAACGTTAATATACAGAATCGATTATGTTTTTATGCACCAGTAGCAAATAATTTAAGAATAAAATTAAAACTAAAATCCAATTCACAATAGCACCAACATAACTGGAAAATAACTGGGAATAAACCTTTTTTTTTCTTCTAATGTTTTATTTATTTTTGAGAGAGAGAGAGAGCGAGAGCGAGAGAGCGCCAGCGCGCAGGGGAGGGTCAGAGAGAGAGAGGGAGACACAGAATCTGAAGCAGGCTCCAGGCTCTGAGCTAGCTGTCAGTACAGAGCCTGACGCGGGGCTCGAACCCACGAACTGCGAGATCATGACCTGAGCCAAAGCCGGCTGCTTAACCAACTGAGCCACCCAGGCGCCCCTAACTGGGAATAAATCTAACCAATGAATTCTAAAAAATCTATACTGAAATTTACAAAGCACCTGAGAAAATAAAGAAGTACTAAATGGAAAGGTATATATCATGTTCATTGTTCAGAGCACTCAAACTGTTAAGATAACAATTCTCCGCACATTCATCTGTAAATTCATTGCAATCACAATAAAAATTATAGCAGCCTTCTTTAAAATATAGGAAGTGACAAGCTCATTATAAAATTTTTATGAAAATGGGGTGCCTGAGGCGCTCAACTGGCTGAGCATCCGACTCTTGATTTTGGCTCAGGTCATGATCTCAGGGTGGTGGGATCAAAACCCAAGTTGGGCTCCGTGCTGAGCATGGAGCCTGCTTGAGATTCTCTCCCGCTGCCCCTCTCCTGCTCGCTCTCTAATAAAAATAGAAATAAGGGATAAAATTTTTCTAAAAATATAAAGCACCTAGAATCACTAAAACAACTGTCAAAAGGAAGACAAAATCCAAAGGCTCTACCTGATTTCAAGGCTTATTATAAACCCACGGCAGACCAGTGGTTCATTAATAATGAAATAATAGACACATACATCAATGAGCATTAAAATAGGAGAGTCTGAAAAGACACACACATACTTGGCCAGCTGATTTTTGCCCAAGCTTCTAAGGCAATTCAGTGGAGAAAGAAACCCTTTTTAATAGCTAATATAGAATCGGGGCGCCTGGGTGGCTCAGATGGTTAAGCACCCAACTTTGGCTCAGGTCATGATCTCACGGCTCATGAGTTCAAGCCCCGCATCGGGCTCTGTGCTGACAGCTCAGAGCCTGGAGCCTGGTTCGGAGGGAGGAGGTCCCGGAGGGAGGCGGTGGAGAAACAAGTGTTGGCGAGCATGTGGGATAAAAACCCTCTTGTACTGCTGGTGGGAATGTAAACTGGTGCAGCCGCTGTGTTGAAAACTATGGAAGTGTCTCAAAAAAGCACAAACAAAACTAGCACATGCGCTGCTAATTCCACTACTGAGCACTTCCCCAAAGAATACAGAAGCACTAATTCAAAAGGATACACGCACCCCGATATTTACTGCACCATCATTTACAACAGCCACATTACGGAAGCAGCACCCGATGAAGAAAGAAAATGCGGCACAGACATGCAATAGAATCTTACTCAGCCATAAAAAGAATGAAAGCTTGCCGTTTGCAACGGCCAACAACGTGGATGGATCTAGAGTGTATTAGTGAAATAAGGCAGAGAAAGAGAAGACAGATACTATATGATTTCACTCATATGTGGAATTTAAGAAGTAAAACAAATGAGCAAAGGGCGGGGGGGGTGGGTTAGAAAGAGGGAGGCGAACCAAAAAACAGACTCAATTATAGAGAAGAAACAGATGGTTACCAGAGGGGAGGTGGGTGAGGGGCGTGAAACAGGGGATGGGGATTAGGAGGTGGCTTACCCTGGACGAGCACTGAGTAATATACGGAACTGTTAAATCACTACATCGTGCGCCTGAAATATAACCATGTACGTTAACGACACTGGAATTTTTTTTAAACCCGATATTAAAAAAGGAAGAGATCACTAAAAACATACAAAGCCACGTCAGGAGAGATACTATTCACAACACGTGATTAGGCAAAGGAGTTCTATCAACAATGCATAAAAAAACCTCTTCCAACTCAGTAAGTCAAATATCCCAACGAGAAAACGGATAAAATATTTGTGAACGCTGCACCCCAGAGAATGTCCAGATGACCCGTAAGCACATCTAAAAGGACACCGTGTCATTAGTCACCAGAGATGCTGTCAAAATTGGAAATGCCAATGAAAGCCAGGAGGTTAGCACCGCACACCCATTACACATGTTGGAACAAGGAACCCGGGCTGAGCAAGCTTCCCCGAGTATGGACAACACCTGCAAAAACGGTGCAACCACTTTGGGAAACACTGTGACGGTTCTTCTGAAAATTAAGCTTCCATCTACACTATCATCCAGCTGTCCCACTCCCAGCAACCCACCCACAAGTAATAAAAAACATGACCACACAGACTGGTGCACAGATATTTATAGCAGCTTGAGAAACATACAGGCTTGTCTTGTGGTTTGAAGCTGCCGAGTTTTGGTTACTTTGTTACACGGCATAAGCCAACTACTGACCCACAGAGAAGGGTTCCCAAGGCAGTCAGACCCGGAGCGTGGGGAAATGGCCAGAATGAGTGGACAGTGGGGAGGAGGCCGTGGGGACAGTGGCCTTAGCAGAACGGAATGTGGGCAAGCGGCTGGACTCAGGCAGGACTGAAGTGGTACACCTGCCTGACAGCGTGTAGAGGGAGGGCGGGACGGGCATCATCAGGAGCGACAGGCAGACCAGACCCCTGATCTCCTCCCTCAGTGTCCAGGGCAGAGCTGGCCCATGGCCCCAGGAGGAGGCTGGGTTCCAGCCAGCAGCTGGAGCTCAGGGACCAGGCCGGCTGGGCTGCTTCACCTCCCTGTACCTCCTCAGTCTTCTCATCCTTACAATGGGGACAAGGCCACCTCAGGGGGGTGCTGTGGTAATCAGATGCGGGTATGCGTGGAAAGTGCTCAACAGACCCTGGCTACTGTTAGCTGAGGTTAGGAAGAGACTGGAAGATGAGGAAATAAGGTGTTCTGGCTAGTCTTTGGGGTGGGGGTCTAGAAGGAGCAGGAGAAATGAAAGTGAGAGACAGTGAGGTCGCCCCTTAAAGCCAGAAAAATTTGTGACTTTTTAAAAACATTTATTGGGGCAGGGCACGCAGCAGGCAGGGGAGAGGCAGAGAAAAAGGGAGAGAGAATCCCAAGCAGGCTCCATACCGACGTGCTGACTTGGGATTCGAACCCATGACCTGAGCTGAGATCAACAGTTGGGCACTTAACCGACTGAGCAACCCAGGAGCTGCCAGTTTGATCCAGAGAGCTGGGCTCTCCCCAGAACACCCCTGCAGGAGGAAGGGGGCCTAGCAGTTGCTGATCTACGGGGGGGGGGGGGG
>PJEM01005106.1:127117-137652 GCA_004023845.1 Helogale parvula | reverse complement strand
TGCCCGGCATGGAGAGTCCTGCAATGGATCCGTCCTAGGACTGCTCCAGAGAAACTCCGAATGAGATACCCGGGCGTTCAGATGCTTTCAGAATAACTTGACGAGCCGTAGGCTTCTTGGGAAATCGCGCATTGTATCTGCTCCAGAGAGATTCGCAGACGAGTCTATTGGCGGTACCTTTAAGAACGGGGAGGAGGCGTTCAGGATTGCGCCCCGGTAAGAAAGGACATCCTAGGCAGAGGGAAGGGCGTGTGCAAAGCAAGGTCAAAGCTGAACTCCTGAGAACATCCCCCCTCTCACTTGCCTTAACTGCTCCTCTCAGCCTGGGTCACTGGAATCCTCCCCTAGAATCTTCCTCAATCCTCTCTTGCTCTCACCCCGCCGATCCCATGGCTACCTCCCAGGGCCAGATGCCCGTCACTTGGGTGGCCGTCCTGGCCTTTAATTCCTGATCACCTACCGCAGTCCTGAAGAAGGAGCACTAGACAAGTGACACCCCCAACTCTCCCCACGTGGGACATGTGTGACCTTCCTCGGGTACTCCTGAGCCCAAGAGCGAAGGAAAGAAGAATAAATGGTTCACTGATGGAGATCACAGTCACGTGGGACAGGAGTCTCCATCGGTTTACAAATTATAAGAAAAAGGCCATCTTATCAATAGCCTCACCTCCAGAGACCTGTGGGCTCAGCTTCCTGGAGCCGCAAGGTCACCCTCCCTGCCACAGCGATGTGGGGAACAAGGGCAGGAAGGAAATGGCAGGTGAAATTAAATTTCCTTATAACCTGCAGCCCAGTGACAAATACTTGAGGCAAATACAGAGTATAACTGTTCTCCAGGAAGTGTACAGGCAGGGGAGAGGCAGAAGGAGAGAGAAAGAGAGAGAGAGAATCTCAAGCAAACTCCAAGCTTAGCGCAGAGCCTGATATGGGGCTTGATCTCACGACCGTGAGATCACGACCAAAGCCAAAATCAAAAGTTGGACCCTTAACCAACTGAGCCACCCAGGCACCAGGAACTCCTTACTGTCTTTTTTTTTTTAATGTTTATTTATTTTTGATAGAGTACAAGCTGGGGGGAGGGGCAGAGAGAGAGGGAGACACAGAACCCAAAGCAGGCTCCAGGCTCTGAGCGGTCAGCACAGAGCCCATCATGGGGCTCAAACTCATGAACCTTGAGATCATGGCCTGAGCCAAAGTCGGAGGCTCAACCGACTGAGCCACCCAGGCGCCCCTAGGAATTCCTTACTGTCTTAGTGTAAATGTCTTACCAGAGGGAAGACCATCTTAGCTTGACACTCCTGAGGCCTCCATATCTTAAGAGTCCTCCTTAGCACATCAAAGTCCTTCTGGAGGTCTTTTATCTTTGCCTCCCCCAACTCCATAGATATAATCAGTCCCCCTTCACGACCCCAGTGCAGCTCTTTCTGCCCACAGGTCCTGTCCTCAGGCTTTAATAAAATCATATTTTTGTGCCAAAGACATCTGGAGAATTCTCTCTTGGCCATTAGCTCTAGACTACCCACCACTCCCAAACTCCATTCAGTCCCAAAGGGACCTTCTCCTGACTCTCCCTCACTCACCCCCTCCCCCCAGCTGGCTCCCCAATGCTCTGGGTAGCGCATCCACACCCTTCACACCCTTCCGCCTGGTCTGTGACGTGGTGGGAGACCCAGCTGTCCCTGAGACAGGGAGAAAGGCTTATGAACTTGGAAGTGGGGGTCCTGTGGGGCTGGAACCCCGAATCCTGAGAAAGCGGTGCAGATGGACCTGTGCTAGTTTCTCTAAGGCGTGTCCTTGAGGCTGTGCCTGTCGAGGGACAGGAAAGCTGCAAGGGGGGGTCAGATGCTAGGAGGAACCGCGTTCTCATTGCGGGCGAAGAAGCTGGCGGGACAAGAAACAGGAAGAAGCGAGTCCCTTCTCCTGCCCACAGCCTTTCAGTCTGTCTCTGTCACCCCCAACTGGGCGTGCCTGAGCGGGAGCCTCTGGAAAACGGGGTTTGCTGAGACCCCATTCCAGCAACGCAAGAAGCAGCCCAGAAGGAGGGATCGAAGCCGAGACATAGTAGTTTAGTAAGTAACATGGCGGCCCACTCAGCTTGAAGGATACAGCCCCCGGGGTTGGTGGCAGAGCACGGGTCAGGTGCTGGAGAAAGTTTGTGTTATGATAAATGTTCAGTAAGAACTCACACGCGTGCCGTCTTTTACAAGAAGAACATTCATCTGATTTTTTTCTAGCCCCTTTCCTTCCCCTGGTAAAAGGTCCCCTCTCCCAAACCCTCAGGGACATCCCCCAGGTTAGCCCCCCCAGGATACCCTGTGAGAGACAAGAGGAGGAGTAGGAGTTGAGGCAAAGGGCTCGGAAATGTTTGGGAGTCTTGTGCCCCTGCGGCCACTGCTTGTCATGTTCACTCCAGGGGGACGTCCTGAAGACATGAGGTGCACCCCCACGGACAGAGCCAACCCAGGGCCGGGATCTGCCCGGGGAAGGGGGACCAGCGCAGGAAGGAGACTGGGTAGCCTGAAGAGGAAAAGGGGTTATGGGAACCAGAGTGAGGAGGTATAATGGAGCAGAGAGTGGGTCTCCAGAGAAAGGAAGAATAGAGATCCAGAAGGAGAAACAGCAAGATCCTGAAGTATGGAGGAGGAGGAGACCAGCGTGGGAGGAATGACGGAGGATTTCAGAGCTGGACCCACTTGGGGAGCGTTCTGGAGACAAGCAGAGTCACTGGGTTTCAGAGAGAAACAGGCTCTGGAAGAGGAAGAAATTCACTGGAGGACATTTCAAAACATACTGTAAAGCTACAGGAGGGACGCCTGGGTGGCTCAGTCGGTTGAGCGTCTGGCTTTGGCTCAGGTCATGATCTCACGGTTCATGGGTTCGAGCCCCGCGTCAGGCTCTGTGCTGACAGCCTGCTTCAGATTCTCTGTTTCACTCTCTCTGCCCCTCACCTGCTTGTTGCTCTCCCCAAAATAAATATTTTTTTAATAACAAAAAGTCAAATAACCCCATTTAAAAACAGCAAAACGTCCAAACAGTTATTTTTCCAAGGAAGATATACCGATGGCCAAGGGCACATGAAAATTTGCTGGACATGATTATACATCAAGGAAATGATGGAGAGATGCAACTTCATACCCCCCAGACTGGCTAGAATCGACAAGTGAGAGAATAAAAGTGTATCTGAAGATATGGAGACATTGGAACTCTCATCCTCTGCCTGTGGGGCTGTAAAGTGATGCAGCCACTTTGGAAAGCAGTCTGGTATTTCCTCAAAGATTAAATGTAGAATTTCCAGGGCTGCCTGGGTGGCTCAGGCAGTTAAGCATCTGACTCTTGATCTCAGCTCGGGTCTTGATCTTGGGGTTGTGAGTTCAAGCCCTGTATTGGGCTCTGCACTGGGCATGAAGCCTACTTAAAAATAAATAAATGTAGGGGCGCCTGGGGGGCTCAGTCAGGTAAGTGTCTGACTTTGGCTTAGGTCACGATCTCATGGTTTGTGGGTTCGAGCCCCGCATTGGGGTCTGTGCTGACAGCTCAGAGCCTGGAGCCCGCTTGGGATTCTGTGTCTCCCGCTCTCTCTTTCCCTCCCCCACTTGCAGTCTGCCTCTCTCTCTCTCTCTCTCAAAAATAAACTTAAAATGTGAATGTAGAATTTCCCTATGACCCATCAATTCCACTCCCAGGCATATGCCCCAGTGAAATAAAAACACATATCCAAACAAAAACTTGTGCCTGAGTTTACAGCAATAGCACTTGGATTATTCAAAAGGTAGTAACAAACCAAATGTCCATTAACGGATGAAATGGAAAGTATGCTATATCTTGCAAAAATTGATAAAAGGACACCTCATTTAAAACGGATTCAGGAGGCCAGCAGGGGGAGCTCTCAGGCCTGACCACTCCTGATCAGCAGAAAATCCCACCCTGCACAGGAGGATCTTGCCTGTTTATACACCTTCAGCTACCTCACTACCCGAGCAGGAGGAAGGAACTTTTTTTCCTCCTCCCTTTAGAATAGCCAATGAGAGACTGTTACAACTCAGCCGATGAAGAGCCACTCCCGGTTTATTGCAATAGACTTTTCATATTTTTATTAAAAATTTTTAAAATGTTTTATTTATTTTTGAGAGAGACAGAGAGAGAGACAGCGTGAGCAGGGGAGGGTCAGAGAGAGAGGGAGACACAGAATCCAGAACCCGAAACAGGCTCCAGGCTCCAGGCTCTGAGGTAGCTGTCAGCACAGAGCCCAATGCGGGCTCGAACCCTCGAACGAGATCATGACCTGAGCCAGTCCGACACTCAAGTGACGGAGCCTCCCAGGCGCCCCTGCAAAAGACTTTTTAAAAGCCCTCCCACGCCCCCCTTTCCTCCATAAAAGAGCGTTTTACTCCTTTGTTCTCCAGCCTTGCCTGTAGTTTCGCAGTAGCATGCTTGTTCCAAGTTGCAATTCTCTGCTATTCTTGAATAATCCCATTTTTGCTGGCAAGATAACTGAAGGTTTTATTTTTTTAAGGCTAATAATCCACACAATGGAATATTAATCAGCTGCAAACACAAATGGAAGTGTTGATACATGCTACAACCTGGATATGCTTTGGGGCGCCTGGGTTAAACGTGGGGCTCAGGTCATGATCTCTGGTGGGTGAGATCCAGCCCCACGTGGGGCTCTGTGCTGACAGCATGCAGCCTGCCTGGGATTCTCTCATCCTCTCACCCCTCCTCCGCTCTCTCTCTCTCAAAATAAATAAATAAATAAATATTTTAAAAACATGGATATAAAAATTATGCTAATGTAAATGAAATCAACTGAGTAAATGATGTTAACCACAAAGATCATGTATCCTATAGTTTCATTCATAAGAAAGTCAATGACTACTACAATCTATTGTAATAGAAAGTAGTTTAGTGGTTGCCTAGGGCTGGGAGCTGGAGGAGGAAACGGTAATAGTTTAAGGATTAGAGGATTTTCTTTTACTTTTTTTAAAAAAATATTTATTCACTTTTGAGAGACAGACAGAGACAGAGCATGAGTAGGGGAGGGGCAGAGATAGAGGGAGACGGAATCTGAAGCAGACTCCAGGCTCAGGGCTGTCAGCACAGAGCCCGACGCGGGGCTCAAACCCACCAACCGCGAGATCATGACCTGAGCGGAAGTTGGACGCCTAACCGACTGAGCCACCCAGGCGCCCCTAGAGGGTTTTCTTTTTGAAATGATGAAAACGTTCTAAAATTGGGATTATTGCTCGTATCTGTGAGTATACTGTTCTGAAAACCATTGCACTTTACACTTTATTTTACTTTTTTATGTTTATTTATTATCAAGACAGAGAGAAACAGAGCACGAATGGGGGAGGTGCAGAGAGAGATAGAAACATAGAATCTGAAGCAGGTTCCAGGCTCTGAGTTGCCAGCACAGAGCCCGATGCGGGGCTCGAACCCACAAACCTGAGATCATGACCTGAACCGAAGACGGACGCTCAACCGACTGCACCACCCAAGCACTACACACTTTAAAGGGGTCCATCATATGGTACGCATGTTATATCTCAATAAACTGTTCAAATTAATGGATAAATGCATTAAGAGTTTCACAATGCAAGAGTTTTTTGCAATCCAATCTGTTAGGCCTATTAATAGTTTGCAGCTGTGTCCTGGAAATTTATATGATGACTTTTTTTTCTTATATCAGTGAAAACAAGAACTTAGGGATATTATGGCCCTCACATTTCAAAGTTCTCTAGGCACACACTCATACTGCTCTAAATTAAATTTCCTTCTGGTGTCAAACGTACACCTGAGAACTTCTAGAACACAGCTCAGTGTGCAGTTGGTCCAGAAGAGTCCCTATGCCCAGTCTATCGCTGTGGGGTCCTTACTTCCCACCAGAGCCAAGGGGTGAGGGACCACAGGTTTCTTTAAATTATCAAATATATGGGGGTGGGGAAGGGATGGGTGGAAGACTCAGCGCAATTGGTGGTTAAAGATCAAAATGGAGGGCGTCTGGGTCAGATCATGATCTTACCAAGATTGGTGGGTTCGAGCCCCGCGTCGGGCTCTGTGCTGACAGCTCAGAGCCTGGAGCCTGTCTTCGGATTCTGTGTCTCCCTCTCTGCTCCGCCCCCCGCTCGCGCTCTCTCTGTCTCAAAAATTCAACGTTAAAATTTTTAAAAAAAGGTCATAATGGAACCAGGCTGTTTATTACATATGGTGAGGTGACTTGTAGGTGTCCGCTTGTAAACAAGGGTCACAGTTTCATGAGTGCTTTCGTGCCACGCCCCTGACCTCTGGAGGAAACCGGACGCTCCCGTTCCAGTCTGGCCTGCCTTGGGCTCCCCTTTAGCTCCACAAGGGGCCAGACCATCTAGAAACCGAGTCTTGAAATCCCTTGGCACACCTGCGTCCCACGGGGCCTCGGCTAAACGCAAACACCCTCTGAGCCGCGGAGCACCCACGCAAGCGTGGAAGCCGGGCCTGCGGAGGCACGTGACTCCAGCTGCACTTACTCTGTCCAATCAGGGCCGCGGCCGGGGCAGGTGGGTGTGGCGACGCCTCGCAGCCGCGCGCACGCTCGTAACGGCCCCACGTGGCTCTGCTGCGGCGAGGCGCGCGCAGTGACCTGCACCGACCGCGGGAGCCGTGGGGCGGACGCCCGGGGACTCGAGAAGACCGGAGACGGTGAGTGTGCGGGGCCGGGTGTGGCGGGACGGGGCGGAGGGCAACCAGCTCCCGCGGAAGCTTCTGAGTCTGCGGACCCGGGTCCCCGGTGGCGCCGCTCAGACCTCAGTCCCCTTCTGCGCGCGGCGTGCGGGCCGGGCCGGCAGCCGGGACCCAGGCGTCCTGTCCCGTCGCTGCGCGCGGCCGCGTCTCCCCCCCGATCGTGCTGTGACCACGGGGAGAGTCGTCAGGGGACAGTCGTGATTCGGTCTCCGGGGTTCGTGCGCGGGAGTAGCTGTGGCTTGTGGGGTCCCCAGCCCCTCCTGTCTACCCAGGGGCACCCGTTTCCTCCTGAGTGTTCCAGGTATTTGGGAAGCAGAGTCTCAAATCCAAGACCCTTTCCCCAGCCTGGCTCCTCCCAGGGCCGGCAGTAAATTCCTGACTTTTCAGATCCCTCCCCGCCTCCCCAAACGCCAGCTTCCCCCCTCCAGTTCGCAGCGTTATCAACTTTTTGTCCTCCTTGGTGCTTTTCAAACTGACGCAGTGTTTTAATTGTTTATCAGTTTCCCACAGTCAATGGCCAGCTGTTCTTAAAAGGTTTATTTTTGTTTCTTGGTTTGTGGATATTTTACGTGAGAGGAAGCAGAGATTTTACTGTTGTAGCTACGTTGTTTGAAATCCGGTCCTCTCCCCCCGCCCCCTTCCCCCAGGATCCGTCCAGGGCACAAAGTTTCCATGGGAAGTCCTTTCAGTGGAGGGTCCTCTTTGGAAACTGTCCTCACTGCCCCTCCCTGGGCTTGTCACCTTAAAGATTTTTTTCAGTTTCTCAAGAAATTAAAAAAAATCAATCTTGAAAGTGTAAAATATTTCCAAAGAGGCAAGAAAGACTCAATTTTAGAACTAAAAAATGAAATAACGGAGTGCAGTATTACATTCCATTTGCTACAAATTCTTGTGTCCTTTTTTTTTTTTTTTAAATTCTCCTGGGAGCCTTTAGTAGTATTTTGAGGTTCTTTTCGTTTGGGTGATTTTTATTATTTTTTCAATGTTTATTTTTGAGAGAGAGACAGAGCTGGAGCCCAACTGGGATGGGCAGAAAGAGAGGGAGACACAGAATCTGAAGCAGGCTCCAAGCTCTGAGCTGTCAGCACAAAGCCCAAAAGAACCCGACACAGGGCTCGAATCCATGAACTGTGAGATCATGACCTGGGCCGAAATCAAGAGTGGGATACTTAACTGAGTGAGCCACCCAGCTTCCCTCGTTTGGGTGATTTTCTTTTCTTTTTTCCTTTGGGTGATTTCAAATGGAATATTGGGGCTTAGACTTGCAACCATACAAGGGTTCACATATGTTTGTTTCCAAAGCAGTTTCTGGCCACAGAAATAACAATTGGCATCTTTATTTTCTGAAAGGAATAGATATTTGTGAGTTTTCTGGCCGAACTAGAAAAGTGCCTTACAGTTTTCCTCCTTCCTTTTACATGGAAACACTTTTTTTTTTTTAAATAAGTTTTTGCTTATTTCGAGAGAGAGAGAGGTCGCACCTGTGACACCTCGAGCTGGGAGGGGCAGAGGGAGAGGGAGAGAGAGAGAGAATTCCAAGCAGGCTCCTCGCTGTGAGCACAGAGCCCAACACAAGGTGGGGGTGGGGGAGCTTGGTCTCACAAAACTTGAGACCATGACCTGAATGGAAATCAAGAGTCAGAAACTCGCTGACTGGGTGGTGATCCTGGAACACTGGGTTTAGGTCATTTTACTGGATTCTTCCAGCAGTGGGTTTTTCACTTTTAAAATATCAGCGGTGGGGAGCCTCGGTGGCTCAGTAGGTTAAGCCTCTGAGTCTTGACTTTGGCTGGGGTCATGATCTCACTAAGATTCATGGGTTTGAGCCCCTGCATCAGGCTCTGCGCTGACAGGGCGGAGCCTACTTGGGATTCTCTCTCCCTCTCTCTGCACCTTCCCTGAGCTATCTCTGTCTCAAAATAATTAAATAAACTTAAAAAAAAATGATCAGCAGTGGTCCAAAGCATCTTGACTGGGGCCAGAGGCCGGGGTTAGTGCCTGCAGAGATCAGGAGTCCTGCCTTCTGACAAAGGGTCTGTGAACCCGGGCGTCCGTTGGCTCAGAATGTGAAATTGAATCCTGCTGAGGGCATCCCCATTTGTGAGAAAGGACCCTGGAGGGAGGAGTCTTTTCCATTAGGCCCTGGGGAGGGGGCTGGGGGAGGGACATTCCTGTGGCTGCTCAGGTGTCCCTTCCTCTCCCTCCCCAGGGACTCACCCCTCAGGGCTTCTGTCTCCACCTGGAGAGTCTGGGTCCAAAGCTTGGGAAGGTGCTTAGCCTTCAGAATATGGCTTTTCCTTTTCAATTATAGGGAAGCAGACCCCTTATCTCCACCACTGATTGAAATATTTGCATTTCTTTGCTTTACCTGTTGAGCACGGGGTGGGGTGGGCTCGGATTTCCCTTAACAGTTGTTTATAATTTTATTTCCTATGTGATTTTTGATTGGGGGGGTTTGAAAATGTACGTGTGATGGAGAGATACGGTGTGAGCGAGGCAAGCGTATTCTGGAGCCAGAGTATTTGTTCCGTTTAAGGGAGAAAACCTCCAGAGGTGAGATGGGTGAATTTAAGTTCTCACATGTGTTTTCAATTTAAAAAATATATTGAAGGGACACCTGGGTGGCTTGGTTGATTAAGCATCTTGATTTCAGCTCAGTTTGTGAGTTCGAGGTGCGCGTGGGGCTCTGTGCTGACAGTGCTGAGCCTGCTTGGGATTCTCCCCCCCCCCCCCCCAACCCCGCCGCCCCTCCCTTGCTCCTGTGGGTGCGCTCGCTCTCTCTCCTGTCAAAATAAACATGCAGAACCCGATGCAGGGCTTGAACTATGAAATCATGAAACTAAGAGTCGAACACTTAACCCACTGAGATACCCAGGCGCCCCTCCCCAGCCATTCACTCTTTATTTTAAATAATGCATGTGAACGTTAAAATAAAAAAAGCACCTATAAGGTAAGAAAGTCAAACTTAAGACTCCTTGCTGGCATATCCTTTCCCTCCAGTGTTCTTGCTCTGCCCCCCCAGTATCACGTACCCCAAGTATCAAGGTGATACCCCCAGTATCAGAGTACTCCATCCCTTGAACCTTCCATTACTGTTAATTTTCTTCTTTTTTGTTTAAATTGAAGTGTTAGTTGACATACAGTCTTATTAGTTTCATAGCCTAAGTTTGATATTTGTATCCGTTACGAAACAGTCACAGTAAGTCTAGTCACTGTCTGTCACCATCCACTGTCATTACACTTTTTATTGACTACAGTCCGTATGCTGTACATTACATCCCCGTGACTGACTTATTTTACCACGATCTCCTAGTTTTGTCTTTTCCAACACGCCCTATACGTGGAATCCTACCGTATATATGTAGCCTGGTCGCATTGGTTTTTCGCTTAGCAGTATGGTTTAAAAGTTCTTCTTGCCTTTTCATGGCTTGATGCCTCATTTCTTATCACTGGGTAGACGATATTCTGTCATACGGATGTTTTGACCACTGTTTATCCATTTGCTTACTGAAGGGCATCCTCGTTACTTACCTCTGGGCCTTGGCAAAGGGAAAGCCCCTGTAAACGTTTGCAGGCAGGTTTCTGTGAGAACCTAAGTTTTTACCTTGTTTGGCTGAATACCAAGGAGTGTGATTACTGGATTGTGTATTAGGGGTCTGTCCAGTTTTGAAGGAGACCGCCTGCCTTCCGCCGTACGCGTGCCGTTTTCCATTCTTGGCAGCAATACGAGGTTCCTGTCGCTTCACATCTTTGCCTCACATGGTGTTTTCAGTTGTAGCTGTTCTAGTCAGTGTGTGCTGGCATTTCATTGTCTTCTT